>JACSVZ010000121.1:0-43481 GCA_014706295.1 Lycocorax pyrrhopterus obiensis | reverse complement strand
GCTGTCATAAGACTTGTGATATCCATTTTCTGGTGAGGAGGGATATGGTAGGATAAAACAATGGGTCTGACTGGCAGCTGTGGTGCTTCCATAGCACAGTGGAATCTCTCTTTTGTTAGTTTGGGGTCAGCCATCCTGGCTCTGTCCGCTCCCAACCTCTTGCCCACCCCCAGCTTACTGGACTGTGTGGGTGGGGATGGTTGGAGTGACAGCCTCCATGCTGTGGAAACAGTGCTCCACAGTAGCTGAAACATTGATTTTATCAACATCCTTCTATTTACAACTGCAAAGCAGAGCACTTTGAGGGCTGCGATGGGGAAAGTTACCTCCATCCCAAGCCAGACTGAAACCAAAACTACATTGCAGTGAGACAGCAAATTTCAGCTTGCTTTAACAGCTATTAAAAAAGGGAGGTGAGCATGGGAAAGTTGGGCAGTCCTTCATTGCCCTTGAACCCTATGTTACTGAGACAACGTGAGGCGCCCACTGAAAGGTGTCTTCATCTCTTCAATAGTCCCAAGCGATTGGGTGAAGTTTGGTGACACGGGTGTGTAGGTAACCCATGGATTTCACCTTTATTTAGTCATCCTGGGGGAGGAGATAGGAATGATTTCCCTGAAGTAGATGGAAACTGCTCTGGTGCAGTGTTTGCTTACTGAATGATTAAGGTAGGTACGGTCTATGGTTCTGTCTCTGTAAACTCCCTAAGGTATCTAGAAGACGTTCCCACGTTGAGGGGGCAGGGGAATTTTGGAGAAGCTAGGTATTGCTCATACATTCCGAGAGAATGGGTGATTGCTATAGGCTTTAGAAGTCTGTGGTGCCTGGTGGAATTTTATGTCTTGCCTTGCAGGCAAGGTTTTTGATACTTTGCTCCAAACTGAAGAGAGCCAAGCATTATGAAACCGAGATCCACTGAAGAATCGTAGGATCCTAGACCAGCCCAGGTGTGAAGGGACCTTGAAAGACCATCTGGTCCAGCCTTTTTATGGGAAAGGGAGCCTAGATGAGATTATGTAGCACCCTGTCCAATTGCATCTTGAAAACCTCCAGCGATGAGGACTGGTGCAACTTGTGCCTGTTGTCCCTTGTTTTCTCCATGTGACTCCTTGTGAAGAGAGAGCCTCTGTCCTCTTTGTACCCTCCCTTGAATTACTGGAATACTGTGAGGAGGTTCCCCCTGAGCCTGTGCAGGTGCCTAACATTTTGCAACCAATTCCTTTGTCATTGCTAGCCTTCATTCAGCCCCTAGCTGCTTTTAGCTGTTCCTCCACGGCTTTATGATCGTGCCAAGCCCATTTGTGAGAACTTAGGACTTGGGCTTATTCCATGCTTCTGTAAATAGTCAGTGCTATTGCTTGCCATCGTGCCGACTACACCAATTAGTACGAATGGGTGTTTTAGGTTGCATAATCACTGGCAAAGGTGTCGGCCAAAGCAGGTTTTATATAAAAGTGAAAGCACAACAAAGTTCGTTTGCAAGGTTCATTTTACTACTACTAAATAGTTAAAGCACACAGAGAAAAAGCAAACTAAAATTTAAACCAAAAGCAACACCAAAAATTATCCATGTCGAGGCTGGAGGGGGAAAAGGGAGGAAAGAATAAGGATAAAATGAATAAGGAATACCCTCCCGTTGAGTCTCCATGTGGCTCCTTGTGAAAAGAGAGCCTCTGTCCTCTTTGTAGCTGCCTTTTGAGAGCCAGAATACTTTGATGTCATTCTTCTTGAGCCTTCTCTTTTCCAAGGGAGAAATGACCCAGCTCCTTCAGGCTTTCCTCACATTCTCCAGCCCTTTGATAATCTTCGTTGCCCTCCTTGGGACCCTCTCCAGTCTGTCTGCCTCTTTTTTTTGAATTCTGGGGACCAGAACTGAACACAGCACTCCATTGTGGCCTGCAGGGGTGACCTCTGTGAGAAGAGGCCAGGATCTGCCCTGCGAAGGACACAGCTAGTTCCTGCCAGCTAGGCACTGAAATCCCCAAGAGCCAAAGCTAAGCAACTCAGCAAAGCTGGTGGCACCCCTGTGTAAGCATATTTAAGAAATGGCAAAATGCTGTCCGGGGCAGGTACTTCCCTGCTGCCCTTAGATCTGGCAAGTGGCTATGTCCTGAAGGAACGTTTTCATCTTATTTTCTCCTCCTGTCCTATTGAGGAAGGGTGGTGAGAGAACAGCTGGGTGGCCCCCTGGCAGCTGGCCAAGGTCTGGCATCATAAAGCCTAAAAGGTGTATTCTTCCATGTAGAAGGGGGTTGGTGGTTTAGAGGTTTTAGGAACAGGAAATTTTGGAGCTAAGAAAGTCTGTCAATAGCTGGGATTCCAGTCACTTTGAGAGGGGGGAAGTTTCAATGGAAAAAACCTTCTTTCTGATCAATAAGATGTTGTTGTGAGAAAAAGGATCTAGTGTCCTTTTTTTCTCCCTTGGTAATACAATCAGCAAAGAACTGGAACTCTTGCATGCAAAGGGATGAAAATTTGCAGAGCCTGTTGGGTGCTGTGTGTGTGTGCACGCTGGAAACCCAGGACCAGCTATAAAAGGTCATGGAGGAGATGTAGGGTTTGTCTGGCTAAACTTGATTAAGATGGAGCTTTAGGGAAGGCAATGCCTTGAGGATGTGAACAGTAAAAGGACAATAATTAAGGCTGGTGATGTCATTCCCGACCCTTTTTTTGGGAAGTATTATGACTGAATGTTGATTTGAGTGAAGGGCAGATACCAATCCATCTTCTATAAGTGGAATTTCAGCAGCAAAGGACACCCAAAGCTGAGAATCAGGCACCAATGATGCTGCATTGGATGTGGCTGAGATGGAATTCCTTTCCCCACAGGAGCTGTCACAGTGCCGTGCTTTGCATTGGTAGCTAGAAAGGTGTCAATAACACACCAGTGTTTTGGCTACTGCTGAGCAGTTCTGGCACAGCATCAGCACTCTCTCCCACATTCAGCCCCAGCTTCATTAGGCTGTGGGTGGGCAAGATCTCGGGAGGAGACACAACCAGGACAGCTGACCCAAATTAGCCAGATATTATTCCATACCATAAGACATCAGGTCAGATATAAAAGCTAAGAAAAGGAGGAGGAAGCGGGGGCATTTCTTATTTACAGTGTTTACCTCTTGGAGCAACTCTTACACGCGCTAAAGCCCTGCTTCCCGGGAAGTGGCCAGGCAGCGCTTGCTGATCGTAACTAGATGATAAATATGGGAGGTTTTTCCCTCTGCTAGTTTGCACACAAACTTTCACTTTTGCTTTAGTAAACTGCCTCATCTCAACCTCCGAGTTGTTTTTCATCTTATTTTCTCTCCCTTGTCCAGCTGAGAAGAGGGAGTGATAGAGCAGCTCGGTGGGCACCTGGCATCCAGATATAGTCAACCCACCACAGTCATTTTGGCACCCAACATGGGCGAAGACAATGGCAGTTATATGTCTTGCATGGTATAGGAACAGTAGTTATTGAGTAGCAAGCTCCTGTGTGGGACATGGAGTTTGTCAGGTGCACTGCTTATCTCTTTGTTTTATTGAGTTTGGGAACATGTTAATACAAACGATGGCTCTGTGCTTTGCTGTGACATTGATGGCTTTGTTGTGCTGATGGAGCTATTTTCTGGGGACGATGAGGAAATACCTCTCTCGCTCCCTACCCAGGACTGATGTGGATTGTTTTAGAATGCAGGCGCCAGTGTTCCTTGTTCATCCTTATGTAAGCTGTTGAATACCATTAATACTTTAAACCATGCTATTGCTCGAAACACCATCTTAGGTCTTGAGAGACACATTTTGTGGCGACATGGTACCCCAGAAAGAATGGAATCAGACAATGCTCATTTTTGAAAGAACCTCATAAACTCTTAGGCAAAGAAACATGCACTGAGTGGATATATCACATCCCCTATTACCCACAAGCCTCTGGAAAGATTGAGAGGTATGGTGGACTGCTGAAGACTATGTCAAGAGGGTTAGGCAATGCGGCATGGAAGCATTGGGACGCAAATTTAGCAGAAGCCACTTGGTGGGTTAACACTAGAGGGATCTCCTAACCACATTGGTCCTGCCCAAAAAAAAACCCTACAAAATGTGGGAGAAGATAAGGTCCCTTTACTACACACTGGGAAGTGGCTGGGGAGGTCTGTATGGATTTCTCCTCCCATGGGAAAAGGCAAACCCATTTGTGGGATTGTCTTTGCTCAAAGACCTGGGTGTATTTGGTGGGTAACATAGAAGGATGGGGAGACCCAATGCGTGCCTCAAGGAGATTTAACCTTGGGTGAAAAATAAACTGTATGTAAATTGTCTATTGCAGGAAGTAAAGTAGCAGGAGTGACATGAACCAACGAAGAGTCAATTTTGCGAGGAGCAAGGAGAGTGCGACGATGACCCAGGCAGGGCTGGTGTTGGTGCTGAACGATCAAGTGTGCTGCTTGTCTTGTCCTGAGCACCCATCTTGATGGAATGGAGCCCAAGTCGCAGCCTCTTTTTGAACATCTGTAGGAGTGGAGGAAGCCCATGAAATGGGAAAATAATATCTATTAGTGAAAGGACGGGGGACAGTAGTTAATGAAAATGTATGCATCTATGTGTTGCCTATAAAGATGGTTTAAGCATGGAGTTTAGGTTGTAAGTGTTTGTAAGAAGGGATTTCAGTAATGACAAATAAATACAATGGAATAGTTAGAAGATATATAGAGATAGAGATAGATATAGATAGATATATACACATATAATTCTGTGGGATCTGAGTATGATGCAAATGGTATGAAGTAAGGGGTGGAGATTGTATTGGGTGTGGCTGAGATGGAGTTCATTTTTCCCATAGCGGCCCTCACAGTGCCATGCTTTGCACTGGTAGCTAGAAAGGTGTTGGTAACACCCCAGTGTTTTGGTCACTGCTGAGCAGTGTTGGCACAGCATCGGTGCTGTCTCTCCAGCATTCTGCCCCCCATCAGTAGGCTGGGGGTGGGCGAGATCTTGGGAGGCAACACAACTAGGCCAGCTGACCCAAAATGGCCAGAGGGATATTTCGTAGCATATGATGTCAGCTCAGCTATAAAAGCTACATAATAAAGGAGGAGGAAGGAGGTGCATTCATTATTTACAGCGTTTGCCTTTTTGGAGCAACTGCTACAGGTGCTGAAGCCCTGCTTCCCGGAAAGTGGCCAGACAGCACTTGCTGATGGGGATCAGGGGATAGAATTATTTTCTTTTTCCTCTTTGCTTGTTGGCGTGCAAACTTTCTCTTTTGCTTTAGTAAACTGCCTTTTCTACACTTGAGAGTTGTTCTCCATTTTCTTTTCTCTCCCCTGTCCAGTTGAGAAGTGGGAGTCATAAAGTGGATTGGTGGACATCTGGCATGCAGCCAAGGTCAACCCACCACAGATGCTTTGTGTACTGTCCAGGTGTCACAGGAGAAGAATCAGAGATCAATCGGACAGATCTGATCTAGTAGTTAGTTTACTGAGCTCTAATCAGTAAATTTATGTACATAAAATTTTTAATAAGTACAGATGGATTGTCGGGCAATAGCTATCTACTACACTTAATGTCAGTATGGTATACAAATTATTGCATTTCAGGTAAGGGATCTCAGCCTCGAGGGGTAACCTTGAGAGGTGTCCCTACTCTAGGGGAGATCACTGCCGTGCAGCCAGCTGCTATGGAGGGAGAGCGCATCACAATCTGATGGCTGCACATATTGATAGCGTCAAGTGGTTTACTCGTAGTTAGATTTTCTGCTGTGTACATGCAGTTTTGGCTGCTTATCAACTCTCAGAGACTGAAATAGTTCATGCCTCAAACATTGGTATAAAGTTTTGCTCATTATAACAAAACTGTATAAAGGAGCTATCGAAGCCCACCCTTCCCTAAAGAATGCCTGACTGGAACTTTGGACTGAAAGTCAAACTGCTGAGATTAGATAAAGGGAAACCCATTCTTCAGTCATCTCAAGCCCGGGAGAAGTAAACAACTGTACAAGGAAAGATTGAGAGCCAAACCCAGCAGCTGTGCTAATGAGAGGAAAGACGTGTGCTAATGTCTTTACAGACAATTTGATGGGTGTTAACGTCTTTGAAATGGGTCTTAATGCCTCTACTGACTTCGGGCAGCAGGTTCCTTACCGGGCCCTGACAGCTCGGCTCCTGAAAGCGACAAGTGGGTCTGCACAAGCCTGAACTTCTGAACTTTGGGGTAAAACAGTAGGTTCAAGGGGGGGATATGGGGTAAGCGGTTCCGGGAAGGCTGTACCTTCCTAGTACTTCAGCCAATGGGGAAAGGAAGAGGGCAACATGCGGCCGGGAGTTAGGATAAAAGGGTGGCTGTGCCCTCTGAAACTTTAAGAGAGAAAACCCATGGGTGTGTGCCCCAGTGGACTCTCCCTTTATTCGAATAAAGTAACAGGACTCCTCTGTCTCCTTTTTGGACATAAACCTCTGGCGTTGGTAGATTTTCCTGACAATTGGGAGCTCGTCCAGGATCCTTCCACCATCTGAGTGTGGCATGCAGCAAGAGGAGGTTGAGGCGTGCCTCACCTATTTTCAGTGACCAGCTTCCTTCGGTGCTGGCCGGTACTGGGTGATTGATTGGGTACCCGAGACTGTCCAGGAGACAGATGAGAGGCAGACCAGGGGGCTTCGTGAAGAGTCCACAGGAAAAGACCACTGGATATGGATGGCCCAGAGGGGGCAGTAAGGGAAAGTCGAGAAGGGTCTCGGCAAATCTCACCGGTGAGTACAACTTCGGGGAGTAAAACATGGCAGGACGCCTGGGGTGGGCAAGAAAGGAAAGTCTAAAAAGGGTCTCGACTATAGGGATGATGATCCTAAAATACCTCCGAAGGGTCCTTTAGGAGAATGTTGAGATGGTTTGCACATTCTTCCAGAGGTAGTTAAGGTCATGGACGCCCAGAGCAGGCATTATGGTGTATGCCCAGGGGGGGCAATATGGGGAACGTGGATGCCCAGAGGAAGCAATAAGAGGTGCCGAGAAAGGGTCTTGGCAACCCACGCCCAGAGTGGGCAATATGGTGCTGCTTTGGGAAAGGATTGGTCAGGGGGAGTGTGGAGAAATATGTTTAAGGCAAATAGCAGTGGGAGGCTATGTGATAAGGAAAGACTGGGAAGTTGTCTGCCTTATCTTCAAAATCTGCAGTCTAATACAGGGCCAGCTGCAAGTCTTTTGTATTCCTAGCTTCCAGGTGTAGTATATGATACAAAATAATTCGTGCTAAAGTTTTAAAGATTACAGCATTTTGCTGAGGCTGAGAAAAAGCACAAGCAGGTGACCACCAGAACTTTGCTGTTCAAGGGATTTCTGTCTGAATAAGCCCCGGCAAGGTACATTCCAATTGCATTCCACAGATAAGCATTTCGTGGGATTTCCTCGTCTGGCAGAGCTCCAGGATGTGTGTGTATATACAGAAATATGGTTCCAGGATGTGTGTTCCGTGTATGTATATGCAACTGAAATAAATGAATTAACAAGCTAAAAATTTTAGCTACAAAGTATTGAACATTTATTAGTAGAACAAAGGCAAATACAGTGCTGGGCGCTTAGCAATCAGCCAGAGGCGCAATCTTATTCACCTTTTTGTGAGCTTAAGTATCCTCTCAAACTGTTACATATTCATTAAGCCTAAAAGAGAATTTACACTTCACTTCAACCTCTTTGCACCCCTCTCCCGACAGCAAGGCACCTCTCCGGTCCTCTGGATCTTGAAGGATTGAAGGCAGGAATCCCCTTCTGATGTTCCCTCAGTTGTAACTCAGTTTATTCGACAGTTTCTTTGGGAGGTGTGAGCTCTTAGTGAGATAACAGACTTCCTGGGATGTATGCAGTTTATCTTCTTTGTTTCTTTAAGATGTCTTGATCCCGGGCTCTGTGGTTTATCAACTTAAAGAACGTTTATCACTATGTATTCACTACTACGTTTCTCAGTTTATTACAACTATTTCGAAGTTACAATTCACTCTAACCTTGTTTCTACTATATTTTACCTTAACATTATTTCTACCTAGTACATTATTACTTGTAAATGTTATCCTATTATATACAAAAGCCAACATTTATCATCCACTCATTTTTCACAATTCCCCCTTTTTTTTTTTTTTTTTGTTTTTCAGTTATGTTGGCTTGGGCAATAATCGTTATTCAAACTTTACTGTTAAGTTCGAAATTCCTACAGATTAATCTGGCTTCTTCAAGAGAGTCCCCAGAACTGTTCTGTTTCTTCAGTACCATTATCTTTTGTGTTGTCACCGGAGTGGTCTGTTGCGGGTCCATAGGCATAGTGATTACTTGCATACCTTGGACAACACTTGTAATTAGTCGGATAAAACAGGGAATTAAGCAAGGGAGGAATACTAAACCAGCTGTTGCACACAAAAGGAAAAAGGCTAGTTTCTTCCACCATGCAGTTCTTAATAATTTATCTCACCACCCAGTTTCTAGTATTGATTCTCATTTTTGAACTGGTACATGAGCAACTTTCCGAATGTCTGTAGCAATATCGAGTATAGCTTGACCATTATCAGTTATTTGCAGGCAACAGTCGGAGGAATTAAATTTTCCACATACTCCCCCTTCCTCTGCTAACAAATAGTCAAGAGCTAGACGGTTTTGGTAAGTCATTGCACTGGTTTGGGATAACTGTTCAGTGACTAGTTTCTAAAGCTGAGGATGTTTTGTTGCTAATTATTTCAACCACCGCTTGAAGTCTTATTATCCTATTTAGCATATAAATGGGGGTTCTATACCCCCATGAACCATCTTGAGCCCAGGTGGCCGGGCCATAATATTGTATTATTCTTTCGGCAGGCCATTTTTCGTTTTTCCCAGTTTTGGGTGCCTCCTATATTATCACTCCATTTCTGAATACCTTCTATTGAACTCCGTTTTTGTCTTTGTAGATCTTCATAAACTGGAATGCCTAAATTTTTCCCTACTGCTTTTGGCAATAGGAAAAATCCTGGCTGAATAGTTCCGATTTTACAAACCCCTCTCCAATCTTTAGGAAGTTTAGTATAAGCTTTTTTCCCACAAATCTAAAAGAGTCCATCGGGAGCATCCCATGGTATGTTAACATTGCTACTACGGCTCCAATAATTATGCAACTCTGCCGTGCCTGCAAAAGGACTGATGAAGTCATTGTTGCTACCGTTACACCAAAATAAGGTTGTGTTTCCCTGGATACTACAATTTTCATTCAGTTGGTTACCCAGTTTCCAGTAGCCATTAGGGGTTTCGGGTGACCACCAACGGTATGTTACATTTGTGAACAGAGTTCTTTTACACGGGATTTTTCCTACCCACATTCTATAGATTGCTTGGCCCTCTCTCCCAATGCCTTCCTCACCCATTACTCCTGAATTCAGCATCCATCCCTCAGGACGGTGTTCTCTGGATATTTTGGTTTTTATTCCATAAAAGAATTTCAGGAACAGTTAGGCTAATTCCTTTTCCATGGCCACAGTTCTGTTGTCAATGCACCCCCACATATCCAACAATCACTGACATTTAGTGCTTGAGCTATTCGTTCTATTAAATCTATAAACAGATTTTCGCCTATTGGTGGGAGAGGTAGTGTCTCTTTTAGCTGCTCTTTAACCTTCTTATAAAGGGAGTCTGAGAGAGTTGGGAGCGGCTGGGTCTGTTTCGGGATGCTTTTGAGAGTCTGCACTCGCTGTTTTATCAGTTCCTTTTTAAATCTGTCTTGTGCACCCCCACCGTCTGAAATGCCCCACATTCCTGCTTTAGCAAAACAAACATATTGTCCTTTCGGACACTGTAGTCCAAGCTGGTGTCCTCCCGAGGATTTTAACTTGGCTACCCATAGTGAGTGTTCTCCATAATTACAAGTTTCTAGGGAAGCTTCATAGTAACATACACCATTTACTGTCGTGTGCCAGGTCAGATAAGAAGCACGACTGCCCCATCTTATAAGGGAACTGCACTTGGTGCAGGGATTTGCTGGATTCGCGCTGCTTGGGGTTACCCTTGCAAAAATACATGCGAAAATTAGGATCGTCACGGCTGTAATCAGAGGTCTGGTATGGCGTACACCCCCTTGTCCCATGCCCTCCGAGGTTGCAGCTCGTGGCCGGACTACATCTAAGGCGGGTGTAGAGGCCAATCCAGGCTTGCCCTCCTTACATCGCTTATCCCATTTCCATGCAAACCGCACTGCATATGAATGCAATGATTTCTCCCACCTTTCCTCAGGAATTTCCAAAATTTCAGGTAGAAGCAACTCCCACTCACACAAAACTTGCACTATCACAGCATTCTCTTGGTCTCTTTGTCCTTTATAATCTCAGCAGTTCAGACAGTGGGGATGCCTTTTTATTGAAGAACAATACCACTTACTCAAGCACTTAACACACTTGCACAATACCCATGCTTGGTGATTTAAATGAGGATGTTTTAGGCAAGAAAGCCGAAGCCGCATACCTTGGGCCCTTCGGTTGTTAACACTTCCCCCCCCCCCCCCCCGCCCCGTCCCTTGTGAGTTTGCATTATCCTTATGCTAATAGCACTGAGTGTCTTGCCGACAGTCAGGTGTTAGGTCGATGTTCTTTTATCTGGGATATTGTAGCTTCCTACTCCTCCTTAGGTATTTCTCACCATGCAGGGATTTTTAGTTCCCTCCCACAAGTTAGGGTTACAATCTCTGTTTGGTACAGACGCTCACGGAATGCATTCCGGCGGTTGGAACCACCGCGGCACTGTGGGCACTGGGGCTGTCGCTTATGGGCAATACAATACCAATTTTGCTTACAGATTATACACTTATACTCGACCCAGCTACAGTGTCTACTATTAGGATGAATCAAGCAAGGTATGTGGACAGACACTGGTGGGGGCCGTAATAATGTTTTGAGATGGGGGTATAATGTAATTTTTTTATACAGATCACAAGCCAGTGCAAACACGTTAGGACCCTCTGTTCGATATAGTTCAGATCCTCCGGTTTGAAGCGGAACTGTTTTTCCCCAAGGGGAATAGCGCAAGAGCCTTAAAAACTTGCCTTGATGGTATCTGGAACTACTGATACAGGCTTGGTTTTACTTCCTCATTATTTACAACACTTAAATTCCTTCGTGGATTGTGTGGGCTCTCCCAGTTCATTAAGCCCCCGTCCGCGCTTAAAAGTTAATTTTGTATCACCCGGTGTAGATATTAGAGTCCACTCCTTAGGTTCTTCCACGGGTCCTTTGATTCTGCTGGCGTGGATCCATCCTCGCTCCTTGGTTCGAATCGCCGCTTCGGTCGTCAGCAACACCTGGAACGGACCTTCCCATTGTGGAGCCAGGGTCTGCTCTTTTCATGTTTTAACCATTACCCATTCCCCATTCCCCCGGGTGAATATTATGGATTTTGAAGTTTAAAGGGGCGGTCTGAGGAATCATTCCTCTCGCCCACAAGTTTTCTAATGTTTGAGCAATTGTGGTGATATATTTTTTAACGCTCGCCTCCCCTTCCTCATGAGTAGCAGTTTTGTGTTGGGTAGTCAAAAAGGGGAGCCCAAACATCATTTCATAGGGGGACACTCCCAAGTCTGATCTGGGTTGTGTCCTGACTCTTAGTAGTGCCAAAGGTAAACACCTTATCCAGGACATCTGAGTTTCAATCATCAGTTTGGTTAAGGTGTTTTTTAGAGTTTGGTTCATTCATTCTACCCGACCCGAACTCTGAGGGTGCCATGGAGTATGCAAATCCCACTCTATTCCCAGAGCCTGTGTTGTTTGCTGTAGAACCTTTGATGTAAAATGTGTTCCCCTATCTGAGTCTATTTTGTTAACCATTCTATACCTGGGAACAATTTGTTCCAGGAGAGTTTTGCATACCACGTTAGCTGTAGCTCTGACGGTTGGGACAGCCTCTACCCAATGAGTTAAATGGTCTACTACTACTAATAAAATTTCTATGTCTGTACCTGGGGAAGTTCAGTAAAGACTACTTGAATGCTTTGAAATGGTCGCAGGGTTAACTCACGCCCCCCCAGTGTGGTTTTTCTCATATTCTTTTTATTTACCCTCTGACATGTTATACAGTTTTTAGTAACCTGTTTGGCTAACCCAAAAATCTCAATGCACCCATAATTCCTCAAAAAATGATTACATAGGGCTTGAGTTCCCCAATGAGTCTTTGAATGTATATCCTCCAATATTCTCTTAGCAAGGGGCTTATTAAGTAACTGTCTCCCATCAGGGAGTTTTCATTTCCCAGATTGATCTTGCTCCCCCCCTATCTTACAAAGTTCTTTTTCCTCTGCCTCACTAAATTTTGGGAGTTCTAATTCTTCCTTGCTTGGAGTTAGGATTAACATGACCTTTTCGCTACCATTTTCTGCCGCGTCTCTAGCCTCCTGATCTGCTAGATTATTTCCTCTTATTTCTAGGGTCCTCCCTTTTTGGTGTCCTTTAATATGCACCACAGCTATTTCTTTAGGCAATTTTAATGCTTCTAAGACCTCTAAAATAAGTCCTTCATGAATCAACCCCTTCCCCCTTGAGTTTAATAATCCTCTTTCTTCCCAGATTTTCCCAAAAGTGTGTACTACTCCATACGCATATTTTGAATCCGTAAAGATCGTCCCTACTTTCCCTTCTAATAACCTCAAGGCTCTATTAAGAGCATACAGTTCACAAGACTGGGCTGACCAGTGACTAGGCAATTTTCCCTTTTCCATAAGTCCCATAGTTCTACCATCTACCACTGCATACCCAGACATTCGCTGCCCCTGCTGGCACCGGGAAGATCCATCGATGAATACCTTCTCCCCGTCCAGTAATTCACATTCCATTAGGTCTTCCCATATTTTAGTTTGATAATCTATTAGTTCTAAACAATTATGGGTAACATTCCCTCTTGGTTCCCCATACAAAACTGAGCAGGATTCACATGGCTACTTGTGGAAATGGTCAGATTTGGAGTTTCTAGGAGCATTGTTTCATACTTTAGCATCCTTGAATCTGTGAGCCATTTCTCAGCTTTCTGGTTTAACACTGATCGCACAGCATGTGGGGTGTATACTGTTAGGGTACCACTAAACGTGAGCTTCCGAGCTTCTTCTACTAACAGTGCTACAGCCGATATAGCTTGTACACAAACTGGCCACCCTCTGGCCACGGGATCTAATAATTTAGACAGAAACGCTACAGGTTTCCTGGACCCCCCCCATTCCTATGTAAGAACCCCATGGGCTACTCCTTCATTTGAATCAACAAATAACTGAAAGGGTCTGGCCACATCTGGTAAGCTTAAAACTGGAGCTTCTGTAAGTTTCCCCTTTACTATTTTTAACCTCTGATCATCCTCTGGAGTCCAACAGATATTATCTTCGCCGATCAGCTTCTCATAAAAAATTTGACCACTTTGCTATATTCTTCAATCCACAACTTACAATACCCTAATAATCTCAGTAGTTTTCTAACCTCCCTTTTGGTTTGTGGCGGGGGAAGAGATAATATACCCTGCACCCTTTCAGGATCTAGCTTTTTACTCCCCCGGCTTAACCAGTGTCTTAAGTATTTCACTTCTAGTTCTACAAACTGTAGTTTTTTCTTTGAAACTCGTAGCCCCTTTTTCTCAAGGAAATTTAACAAATTAATGGTGGTATTCTGGACTCTTTTCTCATCTGATCTTGATATTAATAAATCGTCTACATATTGTAAAATGAGTATCTCTTCACTTCGCTCAAAGGACATCAGGAGAGCCTCTAAAGCCTGTCTGAACAGATTCGGAGATTCTGTGAACCCCTGAGGCAATCTAGTCCATCGTAATTGTTGTTTTCTTCTTGTCTCAGGATCCTCCATTCAAATGCAAAGAAGTCTCTACTGTTCTCTGCTAGTGGGCAAGCCCAAAATGCATCCTTTAAATCTATCGCTCTGTACCATGTGTGACAGGGAGGGATATGGTTCAGAAGTGTGTAAGGGTTGGACACGACGGGAAACCGTGTATGTGTTCTTTTGTTAACTTCTCTCAGATCTTGGACTAGCCTGTATGTCCCATCAGCCTTTTTTACTGGTAATATCGGGGTATTGTGAGGTGACATGCAGGCTTCTAATGTTCCTTCTTGCAGCAATTTGTCTATCACCGGTTTTAACCCCATCCTTCCTTCCTTAGATATTGCATATTGCCTTACCCTTATGGGGTGAGATGGATGTTCTATAATTATTTCTATTGGTTTTATGTCTATCTTCCCTCTATTATTTTCGGATGCCCACACTTCTGATTCAATTTTACCCTCATCCTCATTAGTTAAAGTTAAAATCTTTGCTTTCATTTGACCCTCCTCTGGGAGTACACCTATACCCAATAATAATTGCAAATCTCGCCCCAATAAATTTCGTCCGGCACCCGGGACTAACAATAAATTTCCAGTCGCGAATCAGTTAGGGCCTTCCACATGTACATTTTTGATTAAGGGAACCTTAAACCCTTCCCCCTTTGCCCCTATTACACTAATAACCTTTTTACTTACACAACACCCTTTAGGAACTTTTAATACACACGTTGTGTCTGCTCCGGTATCTACTAAAAATTCCATTTCTTCCTCCTGGGGTCCTATTTTTAATTTTATCAAGGGCTCTGTTTGATGTTTCGACCCCAGTATAAAAAGCCCCTGACGTCCCTATGCTATCTCCCCTTCAAACACTTTCACATCCCTGGCATGCCTCAGGCAATTCCTTCTTAAGTGCCCTGGAATCCCACAGTAATGACAGTTAAATGTTCCCGCTCCTCTTGCCGGTTTCTCTATTGTTGTTTTTTCCCCAAGGGTCCATCTTGCCAGTTTCTCCGTTGTTTCCCCAGGTGTCTCTGACCACTTCACTGAGTGCTGTACCGACCCCTTCCCTTTCTGGGCACCCCCCCTTTGTTTGCTTCCTTCATAGTAGCAACCATGATTTTCACTTTGGCCTTTGCTTTTTCTTCATCCCTCCGGACATACACTTTCTGGGCTTCTTTTAATAATTCCTGCAAACCCCCTTCTTGCCCATCTTCTAATTTTTCTAATTTTTTTCGGATGTCTGGCCAAGAATGAGTAACAAAATTCACTTTAAGTACCGTCTGTCCCACCGGACCAGAGGGGTCGATGCCAGAAAATTGTTGCATTGTTTTTCTTAGCCTTTCCAACCATTCTGTGGGGGTTTCGTCCTTCCCCTGTCGGCTATCGAATGCCCGAGCTGCATTCTGTCCTCTCGGAGCTGCTTCTTTTATTCCTCTTAGACTTAGGTTTCGAAAATCAGCCATGTTCTGTCTACCCTGGGGTTGATTCTGGTCCCATTGAGGATTCTGAAGAGGCATTTTCTGATCAGCGGGAACCCCCTGTTGGTTTTCCCTTTCCCATAGTCTCATTCCTGCTGCTCTAATCATTTGTTGTTTTTTTGGGGTAAATAATATACTCATAATTGACTGCATCTCTTCCCAGGTATATATGTTTGACCCCAGAAATTGATCAAACTGTTCCGCAAGACCCAAGGGGTCTTCTAATAAAGCTTTCATCTCCTTTTTAAAACTTCTTACTTCTGCCGAGTTTAAAGGAACATTTACAAATCCAATTCCTCCCTGTGGTCCCCCCAGAGGAACTTCCCTCAAAGGAAACAACTTTCCCTCTTCCTTTTCTTCTCTTACTCTTGAACGTGTAACCCGGCGACATGACTGAGGGGCTTCTTCCCTAAGCGGGGCTTCCTCTCCCTGTGGTAGGAGTTCCCCTTGTAGCGGAACTTCCCCATTGACAGGGTTATAAGGCGGAGGAAGATATTTTAAAGGTTCCCATTTGCCTCCCTCCGGCTTTGTTTTATCCTCTTCTATCTTCATAATTGTTGTAGGTTTTACCTCTGATCCTTTCCAACATGCAGCATATTCGCATTCTTCCAGATTATACGGTCTCTTTCCATTAACATATACATTTAATGCTTGGCACATCCAGCCCTCACACGAACCATATTTCGGCCAACGTAGATTATCAGACCTAATTTTTCTTCCCGCCTATACCATCATACAGAAGTTTATCATTTTAACTTTATCCTTCTCTTTGGTAATGCTAGATTCATCCCAATACTTTATCATAACCCCCAGTGGACTATCGGGTGGTATATCATCCAACACTTTTTTGCCTTTCTTGGGATTTACCTTACTTACTTTCTGTCCCATATTGCTTAACTTCTTGCCCGTTATTCTACCTCTTACACACCTTCATTAATTTCTGATTTACCTTCCCAAACAGTTCTCTCCCCTTCAGATAAAAAGACAGAACTACAAAGAAAACTATTTCTACAAACTGAACTCGAGCCAAACAGAACCGAACCACCAGTGACACTACACTAATAATAAAACTACCAATATCTATATTGCCAAGTCAAACGAACGTAACTAAACACCAAAAACCAAACTCTCAATAAATCTGCACAACAAAGCCAAAGTCCCTTTACCTTCGATAATTTTAGTCTTAACCAGATTTCCCAGTGGACTGTCCAGGAAATCACTCCCTTACCAAGGAGTCTCCGTCCTATGGGTTTCAACTCCTAAAAATTCCTACCAAGGCATCCAACCCCTAAGAATTCCTGTATTAGGATTTCTACCAAGGCGTTTAACTCCTAAGAATTCCTATGTGAGGATTTCTACCAAGGCATTTTGACTCCTAAAGAATTATTTCAAGGGGATCACTCAACTCATTTCTCTCGCTTCGCCCGGTCACTGGCCGATCCTCTCGCGAGGGGACGGAAACGCGGTTAAAAGGGCTCCACATTCACTTCGTGAGTCCAGACTGTCCGGCCCATGTCTCATGCACACACCATTCACTCCCCCCTTCACGCTCCCTGAACAGTACTTACCAGTCCTCCTTTCTTGTTCAAGTCTTCATACGTACAAGAATTGCGGGCGATTTACTGTGGTTCTCAAGGGAGTTGAGCTCAAAGAAATTGTTTTCTTTGCCTTTGTTCTACGATTTAGGACGTGCTTCTAATTACTGCTTGCTAGTGCCCGCTGCCCTCCTGGGCTACAGAATACTGTTAGAGGCGTCCCCCTCCCCAGCAAGAAAGCAGGTCCTAGCGGAGTATCAGTCGGGGTCACCAATTGAAATAAATGAATTAACAAGCTAAAAATTTTAGCAACAAAGTATTGAACATTTATTAGTAGAACAAAGGCAAATACAGAGCTGGGTGCTTAGCAATCAGCTAGAGGCGCAATCTTATTCACTCTTTTGTGAGCTTAAGTATCCTCTCAAGCTGTTACATATTCATTAAGCTTAAAAGATAATTTACACTTCACTTCAACCTCTTTGCACCACTCTCCCGCCAGCAAGACGCCTCTCCGGTCCTCTGGATCTTGAAGGATTGAAGGCAGGAATCCCCTTCTCAGTTGTAACTCAGTTTATTCGACAGTTTCTTTGGGAGGTGTGAGCTCTTAGTGAGATAACAGACTTCCTGGGATGTATGCAGTTTATCTTCTTTGTTTCTTTAAGATGTCTTGATCCCGGGCTCTGTGGTTTATCAACTTAAAGAACGTTTATCACTATGTATTCACTACTACGTTTCTCAGTTTATTACAACTATTTCGAAGTTACAATTCACTCTAACCTTGTTTCTACTATATTTTACCTTAACATTATTTCTACCTAGTACATTTTTACTTGTAAATGTTATCCTATTATATACAAAAGCCAACATTTATCATCCACTCATTTTTCACAAAAGTGAGGGTCCCCAATCCCAGAAAAGTTGCCGGATTGAGGGTTGGAACACACAGAGGCTCGAAAAAATTACTCTAGGCGGGAAGTGTGGCATACTATACCCAAGAGAATCTGGGGTTGGCTGTGACCGATAGGTAAATCTTTGTAAAGGGAAGGCCTGGTAAAATCATGGCTCTGGCCTATTACTTAGCCTACGTAGAAATGGACTGTGGGAGAATGACTCAGCCAGAATAGAGGAAGTAAGGCATGCTGCGTGAATGCCTTGTGCCCGCATCGTGGTGTATGGTTGTTGATTCAATTTGGTTTGTTGTGCCTTAAAACTATGTAAACTAACAACCGACTAACGGCATAAAAAGGCTGGGTTTTTTGTAAATAAAGTTCCTCCTTTGCACCTGCCTGGGGACTCCTCGCTGCTCCATATTGCTACAGTTGGCCAACAACATTTGTGATTTTACCATTTTTTTGAAAATAATACCCGGGGGTGCATACTAACAAGTGATTTGAAAATCAAGATACCTTATCATTGTGTTGTCTTGTTGTGAGTGAGAATGAGTGAGACATATTAAAGAAATAAAAGTGAGTGAGTACGAATTAATGAAAGTATATGTAATATAGATTGTTAATTTAAAGTTTATTATCTGGAGGGAGGTGGATTATATTATATTACATTAGTATATTATTAAAGAGGAAAGGTTTTCTGTGCTGTGAGGGGAGGGTGTGTGCCGGAGCTCGCAGTCTTCTGATCCTTGGACTATAATTTCTCAGCACAGAGCTCCAGCACATGCAGCACTCAGCAACCAGGAACAACCACCTCCTTCTTTCTGGCTCCTCCCAGGGCTTGATTTATAGGGCTTGGGCCCGCCCTGCAGCCACAGCTGTTTGTAGGAGCTTAATGAGTATTTTAGGTTGAGGTGGTCTTAATTAATAATTGGTTCCTAATGTGTGGATCCTGGTCTTGAGTGAGGGTTTGGCTAGTGCATACCAACAGGGTTTAAATACATTATACAACAAGGGTGGTGTTTAAGCTGCCAGAGGGCTGGGTTAGAACAAAAAACGGGGGCCAGGGGCCGTTTTAAGATAAAATCTTGGGAAGATGGAACAAAAAATCAGTAAGTTGGTGTCTTGGGGTGACTCTATCATGTGTATCCCCTATCATGCTCTATGCCCAAAAAGTAATTTTGTGCCTTTTCTGTGCCTTTAAACTGAGCTTGAGAAAAAAAACCCAAACGAACTTTTCAAAACAGTTTCTCAAGGACACAGAGATTACACTCCTCTGCGTTCTCTGGCTGCAGGAACACAGAGGGAGCACCCTGCTCGCTTTCAGCCAGCTGTTTTTTTTTTTCCCTTTTCCCCTCTCGGTGTGAGACGGAGAGTTGAACTTTTGTTTCCTGGGACTTTGATTTTTCCCTTCTTTTCTTCTGGACTGTTTCAACAACATCAGAATACATTCAGGAGAATTTCCTCCCCGAGGCCTGGGGGGTGGGCCCCTCGCCGACCCAGCTCCGAGGAGGAGAGAGGCCACACCTACAGAAGGACTCTGAAATCTTCCCAGGTTTCTCTCTATAGCGAGAGATTTCATTTCACTATTTAGCATCATTATCCTTTTTCTGTGTGTTTGTTAAAATAAATAGTTTTTATTTCTTTCACTTTCCTTCGAGGAAAAATTTCCTTTTTTTTCCGGAACCTGGTGGGGGGAAGGGTGGTTGTAGCCTGGTTTTCTCTCAGGGGATATATTGCTAGATTTTGGCCAAACCGGCACAAATACTTATTGGCGTAGTCGGCAGGATTTGAAGGAAAGTGAAAAAACCTGTGCTAATTACACCTTGGTTTGAATTTAACTTTGTGTTGGGGTAAAGTAGTTACCATGTTGGTTGAGTTCATAATGTCTCTCTGGCTGGATATACTCACGTTTTTTTAGTCCCTAGGCTTGCTTGAAGTACTGGTGGTTTTTTGGTTCCTAGGCCTGTTTGCCTATCCACAACTTGGTCTGATCCCATGGCTGATAAGAAACTTTTACAGAGCAAGGGCACGAATCCGGATTTCTATTTTGCTGTGCTTGGTGATAATGATTTATAAGAAGTCAACAGAGGTACAGGCAGTTGTTCAAAGTGTGTATGATAGGTCGTTTCTCCATCCTAACCCCAGTCCTGGTTTCAGTGGCCTGTTTTGAGAGTTTATTAGTAATTGCACTCAGTTTGTTAGAAGAGGAGGAGATGGGGTTCCCCAGCCTTTCATCTCCCTCCCCTTTAAATTTGATACATCATCTTTTGAGAATGTTCAGTTTCCCCTGGATGTTAAAGAGACCACCCTCCTGGTATTTAATCTAGTAAGCTTCCTTTATGTAGTTTGCAGCTTGTCTAGAATGAGGGCTCAGATTTCCAGGGGGACTGATGAGATACCTGACCCAGAGGTGGAAAGGCCTGAGTGAGGTGGAGAATGGGAGGATATGGGCCAAACCCTGAAAGAATTCTCTGACCCAATAGCTTGGAATTTCCCCCCTGAACAAATTCAGAATCCAGCTGAGGTAGAGAAATATCTGAAAGAGAAATTCAATGACAATCCTAAAGAGGAAAAGATCATTGCAATATGCTGGGCCTTGTCATATGCCTATTGCACATTGCTAAGTACTGTAGAGCAGCAGATAGAGGCAGAGGGGCAGGAAGATAAATCAGCAGACACCCCAGTCACTCAGGCTGCAGCCAAACCAGAGGGAGAAACTAAGCCATTGACAGTTGCTCCTGTCATGAGGAAAAAGCACACAACCAAAACCGTTCGCCCAGTGAAAGATGATGATGATGCAGGGGAAGGAACCTCAAAGCCACCAACTGACTCAGGCTCAGAAACCATTACTGAGTCCCTGTCCATGAAGGGCCTTCACAGCCTAAGAAAGGACTACACCTGATGGTCTAATGAATCCATAATAAGTTGGATGGTCCGTATTTGGAATGCTGCAAGTGATGATGTAATGCTGGACGGTGCTGAAGCGAGGCATTTGGGATCCCTGTCACGTGATCCAGCTATTGACCAAAGGATGATAAGGGAGGCTGACTCTGCTAGTGTCTGGAGACGGCTCTTGAGTGGTGTAAGGGAAAGATATCTGTGTGCAGATGATCTCTATATGCAGCAAACCCAGTGGAAGACCATTGAACAAGGGATTCAATGCCTGAGAGAACTAGGGGTGGTAGAGGTTGTCTTCACAGATGACCCAGGATTGAGAAGTCCAGATCGGGCCAGAGTTGGTCCCTTCATGTGGCGAAAGCTCATACAGCTTGGGCCATCAGAATATAAGTCTGCTTTAGCACTGATGAAACCAAATTACAGTGCAAATGAGACCATGCAGGATATGGCAACAAAGCTCCGAGCATATGCAGACTCTGTGCATGGCCCAACACATGTGAAAATCGCAGCTGTGGAAACACGTGTGCAGAATTTGGAAGATAAGATGGAGGACCTCAAGAAGGAGATCAAAGAGGGCTTTCTCCAAATCTCGGCAGTACAGATCCGAGATTCTGATACCCAACGAGGACGTTCCCTAGAGAGAAGGTACATCCCACGAAGTGAGTTGTGGAAATTCCTGTGTGACAGTGGAGAAGACATAAAGAAGTGGGGTCCACAGCCCACTTCTGCTCTGGCAGCACGAGTGCATGAATTAAAGGAGCGCAAGTCTCAGAAAAGAAATTTTACTAAAAAGAAAGTAGCTCCAGTTGCCCGTAGCCAATCTGCCAGAAATGATAGACAGAAGGATAACCAGAATTAGAGGGGCCCTGCCTCTAACCAGGTAGAGGCCAGGGAAAACCGTATCTCTTGGACTGTGTAGATTCGTTGGCCGAGTACATCAGAACCACAAAAATATGATGCTTTGGTTGACACTGGTGCGCAGTGCACAATAATCCCATCGCAACATGTGGAGGTAGAATCTGTTTCTATTACTGGTGTAACAGGTGGGTCACAAAATTTGACCCTAGTGGAAGCTGAAGTGAGCCTGACTGGAAATGAGTGGAAGAAACATTTCATTGTGACTGGCCCAGAGGCCCCGTGCATTTTGGGCATAGACTTCCTCCAAGGAGGGCATTTCAGAGACCCAAAAGGACTCAAGTGGGCTTTTAGAATAGCTGCTGTAGAGACAGAGAGCATCAGGCAATTGAATACCTTGCCTGGACTATCAGACAACCCATCTGCAGTAGGCCTTCTGAAGGAGGAGGAACAAAGAGTACCAATTGCTACCTCGACAGTGCATCGCCGACAGTACCGGACAAATCGAGATGCTGTGATTCCCATCCACAAGATGATCCGTGACTTGGAGAGCCAAGGGGTGATTAGCAAAATCCACTCACCCTTCAACAGCCCCATCTGGCCTGTGCACAAATCTGAAAGAGAATAGAGATTGACTGTGGACTATCATGCCTTGAATGAAGTGACTCCACCGCTGAGTGCTGCCGTGCCAGACATGTTGGAGCTTCAGTAGGAGCTGGAGTCCAAAGCAGCGAAGTGGTACGCCACCACTGACATTGCTAATGCATTTTTCTCCATTCCTTTGGCACCAGAGTGCAGGCCTCAGTTTGCCTTCACCTGGAGGGGTGTGCAGTATACCTGGAACCGATTGCCCCAGGGGTGGAAACACAGTCCCACGATCTGCCATGGACTGATCCAGACTGCACTGAAAAGGGTGAGGCTCCAAAACATCTGCAGTACATTGATGACAACATTGTGTGAGAAAACACCACAGCAAAAGTGTTCGAGAAAGGAGAGAAAATCATCCAGATTCTCCTAGAAGCTGGTTTTGCCATCAAGAAGAGCAAAGTCAAGGGACCTGCTCGAGAGATCCAATTCCTGGGAGTGAAATGGCAAGATGGACGGCGTCAGATTCCCACTGAGGTCGTCAACAAGATCACCGCAATGTCTCCACCAACTAACAAGAAGGAAACACAAGCTTTCCTAGGTGTCATAGGCTTTTGGAGAATGCATATTCCTGAATATAGCCAGATTGTGAGTCCTCTCTACGTGGTTACCCACAAGAAGAACAATTTCCACTGGGGCCCTGAACAGCAACAAGCCTTTGCCCAGATCAAGCAAGAGACTGCTCATGCGGTAGCCCTTGGCCCAGTCCGGACAGGACCAGGAGTGAAGAACGTGCTCTACTCTGCATCTGGGAGCCATGGCCTGTCCTGGAGCCTATGGCAGAAGGTGTCTGGTGAGACTCGAGGTTGACCACTGGGATTCTGGAGTCGAAGCTACAGAGGATATGAAGCCAACTACACCCCAACAGAGAAGGAAATCTTGGCAGCCTATGAAGGAATCCAAGCTGCCTCAGAGGTAATCGGCACTGAAGCACAACTCCTCCTGGCACCCCGGCTACCGGTGCTGGGGTGGATGTTCAAAGCAGAGGTTCCCTCTACCCACGATGCCACCAATGCCACATGGAGCAAATGGATTGCTCTCATCACACAGCGCGCCCGTATTGGAAAACTGAATCGCCCTGGGATTTTAGAAATAATCACAAATTGGCCCGAAGGTGAAAACTTTGGTCTCAGTGACGAGGATGAACAAGTGACACGTGCTGAAGAAGCTCCACCGTACAACCAACTGCCAGCAGAAGACACATGCTACGCTCTTTTCACCGATGGTTCTTGTTGCATTGTAGGGATGAAACGAAAGTGGAAAGCAGCCGTATGGAGTCCCACACGACGAGTTGCAAAAGCTATTGAAAGAGAAGGTAGATCAAGCCAACTTGCTGAACTCAAAGCTGTTCAACTAGCCCTGGACATTGCTGAAAGAGAGAAGTGGCCAAAGCTCTACCTCTATACTGATTCATAGATGGTAGCCAATGCTCTGTGAAGATAGCTAGAAAAGTGGGAAAAGACTAATTAGCAGCGTAGGGGAAAACTCATCTGAGCTGCTGAAGAGTGGAAAGACATTGCTGCCCAAGTGAAAAAGCTGCTTGTAAAAGTCCGCCATGTAGATGCTCATGTCCCCAAGAGTAGGGCTAATGAGGAACACCGAAACAATAAACAGGTAGATCAGGCTGCAAAGATAGAGGTGTCACAGATAGACTTAGATTGGAAACACGAGGGAGAATTGTTCCTAGCTCGATGGGCCCATGATGCCTCAGGTCATCAAGGCAGAGATGCCACCTATAAGTGGGCACGAGACAGAGGGGTGGATCTAACCATGGACAGTATCTCCCAGGTGATCCATGACTGTGAGACATGCGCTGCGATCAAGCAGGCCAAGCGAGTGAAACCCCTATGGTACGGTGGGCGGTGGTCCAAATACAAGTATGGGGAGGCCTGGCAGATTGATTACATCACACTGCCTCAAACACGCCAAGGCAAGCGCTACGTGCTCACAATGGTAGAAGCCACCACTGGATGGCTGGAGACCTACCCTGTGCCTCATGCTACTGCCTGGAACACCATCCTGGGCCTTGAAAAACAAGTCCTGTGGAGACATGGTACCCCTGAAAGAATTGAATCTGACAATGAGACTCACTTCAAGAACAGCCTTATAAACACCTGGGCTAGGGAACACAGCATTGAGTGGGTGTACCATATCCCTTACCATGCACCAGCAGCTGAGAAAGTGGAACGGTGCAATGGATTGTTAAAAACCACCTTGAAGGCACTGGGTGGGGGAACTTTCAAAAATTGGAAACAGCATCTAGCAAAGGCCACTTAGTTAGTCAACACTCGGGGTTCCACCAATAGGGCTGGTCCAGCCCAATCTGAATCCCTGCATACAGTAGATGGAGATAAGGTTCCAGTAGTGCATGCCAGAGGACTCTTAAGAAAGACTTTTTGGGTTAATTCTGCCTCGAGTACAGACAAACCCGTCCGTAGGGTTGTCTTTGCTCAGGGACCTGGTTGCACATGGTGAGTAATGCAAAGAGATGGAACAACACGTTGTGTACCGCAGAGAGATCTGATTGTCGGGTAAAAGCCACATGTAATGTGGAATGCCTGTACACCACTGCTTGCTGAGTGTCACTGTCACTGTTTGTACATAGCTGTATATAAGTATTAATGTGTGTATGTGTAGAGTTAGAATGTATTAATTTAGGCATTGAGCCGATGATATGTGATAAGGGGTGGTATGTCTTGGGGTGACTCTATCATGCGTATCCCCTATCATGCTCTATGCCCAAAAAGTAATATTGTGCCTTTTCTGTGCCTTTAAACTGAGCTGGAGAAAAGAAAAAAACCAAACGAACTTTTCAAAACAGTTTCCCAAGGACATAGAGATACACTCCTCTGCGTTCTCTGGCTGCAGGAGCAGGAGGGAGCACCCTGCTTGCTTTCTTCAGCCAGCGGTTTTGGTTTTTTTTTCTTCTCTTCCCGGCGTGAGACGGAAAGCTGAATTTTGTTTCCTGGGACTTTGGTTTTTCCCTTCTTCTCTTCTGGACTGTTCAACAACATCAGAACACATCGGGAGAATTTCCTCCCCGAGGCCCGGGGGTGGGCCCCTCGCCGACCCGGCTCCGAGGAGGAGAGAGACCACACCTACAGAAGGACTCTGAAATCTTCCCAGGTTTCTCTCTGTAGTGAGAGATTTCATTTCATTATTTAGCATTATTATCCTTTTCCTGTGTGTTTGTTAAATAAATAGTTCTTATCTCATTCACTTTCCTTCGAGGAAAAATTTTTTTTCCCCGAACCCTGTGGGGGGGAAGGGTGGTTGTAACTTGGTTTCCTCTCAGAGGATATATTGCTAAATTTTAGCCAAACCAGCACAAGGGGGCAGAGACTGGAGAGGGGGGAGAGTTGAGTGAAGTGTAAATTACTTTCTGGGCTTAATGAATATGTAACAGTTTAAAGAAGTACTTAAGTTCAGGGTAAAAGGAATGGAGTGGCATCTCTGGCAATATTGTTAAGCGCCCCAGTGCTGTGATCTGCCTTTATGCTGCTAATAAATGTTCAGTATTATGCTGCTGAAAATTCAGCTCGCGAATTCATTTATCTCAATTGGTGACCCCTAGGTGATGATCTCCGCTAGGACCTGCTTTCTTGCTGGGAAAGAGGGATGCCTCTAACAGCATTCTGCAGCCCAGGAGGACAGCAGGCACTAGCAGGCAGTAATCGGAAACACGTCCTAAATCGTGGAACAAGGCAAATTTTATTTTTTCCTTTTTGAGCTCAGCTCCCTTGAGGAGAACCGGGGTATATCGCCCATAATTCTTGTACGTACGAAGACCCAAACAAGAGAGGAGGACTCCGGTAAGTCTTGTGCAGCGGGTGTGAAGGGGGGATTGAATGGTGTGTGCATGAGACGAGGACTGGACAGTCCGTATCTGCGAAGCGAGAGTGGAGCTCTTTTAACCGCGTTTTCGTTTTCTCATGAGAGAAACAACTGGTGACCAAGCGAAGTGAGAGAAACAAGCTGAATGATCCCCCAAAATGATTCCTTAGGAGTTAAAACACCTTGGTAGAAATCCTTAGACAGGAATTCTTAGGAGTTAAACATCTTGGTAGAAATCCTCATGCAGGAATTCTCAGGAGTTGAACTCCTTGGTAGGAATTCTAGGACTTAAAACCCATAGGGGTGGAAACTCCTTGGTAAGGGAGCAATTTCCTGGACAGTCCACTGGGAAATCTGATTAAAATTACCTAAAACAGAGTGATTTTGGCTTTGTAGTGCAGATTTATTGGGATCTCAGTTCTTGAAGTTGAGTTCCTTTCATTTGGCTTGGCAGTATAGATTTATTAGTGGTTTTACTATTGGTAGACCAGTGTTATTGGTGGTTCGATTCTGTTTGGTTTGGGTTCAGCTTGTGGAATAGTTTTCTTTGTAGTTCAGCCCTCCTATCTGAGGGGGAGAAAACTGTTTAGGAAGGTAAACAGGAGATTAATAAAGGTGTGTAAGAGATAGAGTAATGGGTGGGAAGTTAAACAACATGGAACAAAAAGCAAGTAAGACAAATCCCAAGAGAAACAAAAAGGTGTTGGATGATATACCACCCGATAGCCCACTGGGGGTTATGATAAAGTACTGGGATGAATCCAGTATTATTAAGGGAAAAGATGAAGTTAAAATGATAAACTTCTGTATGATGGTATGGGCAGAAAGAAAAATTAGATCTGATAATCTACGTTGGCCGAAATATGGTTCGTGTGAGGGCTGGATGTGCCAAGCAGTAAATGTACATGTTAATGGAAAGAAGCCTTATAATCTGGAAGAATGTGAATATGCGGCATGTTGGAAGGGATCAGAGGTAAAACCCACAACAATTCTGAAGGTAGAGGAGGATAAAACAAAGCCGGGGGGAGGCAAATGGGATCCTTTAGAACATCTCCCTCCGCCTTATAACCCCGCCACTGGGGAAGCTCTGCCACAAGGGGGACCCCTGCCACAGGGAGAAGAAGCCCTGCTTAGGGAAGAAATCCCCCAGTCATGCCGCTGAGTTACACGCTCAAGAATAATAGAAGAAAGAGGAGAGGAAAAGTTATTTCCTTTAAGAGAGGTTCCTCGGCGGGGGGGGGGCGGCGGGGCGGGCACAGGGAGGAATTGGATTTGTAAATGTTCCCTTAAACTCTACAGAGGTAAGAAGTTTTAAAAAGGAGATGAAAGCATTGTTAGAAGACCCCTTGGGTTTGGCGGAACAGTTAGACCAATTTCTAGGGCCAAGCATATACACATGGGGAGAGATGCAGT
The DNA here is from genome assembly GCA_014706295.1 of Lycocorax pyrrhopterus obiensis. Lineage (NCBI taxonomy): Eukaryota > Metazoa > Chordata > Aves > Passeriformes > Paradisaeidae > Lycocorax > Lycocorax pyrrhopterus. The sequence continues at coordinate 16,153 of JACSVZ010000121.1, read as the reverse complement.
CAATGATGAGTATATTATTCACCCCAGAAGAACGACAAATGATTAGAATAGCAGGAATGAGACTATGGGAAAGGGAAAATCAACAAGGAGTCCCCGCTGATCAGAAAATGCCTCTTCAGAGTCGCCAATGGGACCAGAATCAACCTCAGGGTAGACAGAACATGGTTGATTTTCGAAACCTAATTCTAAGAGGAATAAAAGAGGCAGCCCCAAGAGGACGGAATGCAGCTCGGGCATTCGATAGCCGACGGGAAGGATGAAACACCCACTGAATGGTTAGAAAGACTTAGAAAAACAATGCAGCAATTTTCTGGCGTCAACCCCTCTGGCCCAGTGGGACAGGCGTTACTTAAAGTAAATTTTGTTACTCATTCCTGGCCAGATATTCAGAAGAAGTTAGAAAAATTAGAAGACTGGCAGGACAGGGGTTTAGAGGAATTATTAAAGGAAGCTCAGAAGGTGTATGTCCGGAGAGACAAAGAAAAAGCAAAAGCCAAAGCGAGAATCATGATTGCCGCCATGTAGGAAGCAGAATCCACAAACAAAGGGGGGGGGACCCAGAAAGGAAAGGGATGGGGGCAGCGCTCGGAAAAGCAGTCAGGGACCCCTGGGGAAACAACAATAGAGAAATCAGAAAGACGAGTGGGAAAGTGTTACTGCAGTGCTCCTGGGCACTTAAGGAGGAATTGCCCGAGGTGTGCCAAAGACGTGAAAGCCTTTGAAGGGGAAATGGCATAGGGGTGTCAGGGGCTTTTTATACTGGGGATGGAACATCAAACGGAGCCCTTGATAAAATTAAAAATAGGACCCCAGGAAGAAGAAATGGAATTTTTGGTAGATACTGGAGCCGATAGAACATGTACATTAAAGGTTCCTGAGGGGTGTTGTATAAGTAAAAAGGTTATTAGTGTGATAGGGGCAAAGAGGGAATGGTTTAAGGTACCCTTAATCAAAAATGTACATGTAGAAGGCCCTAATCGATTCGCAACTGGAGACTTATTGTTAGTCCTGGGTGCCGGATGGAATTTATTGGGGGGAGATTTGCAAGTATTATTAGGTATAGGTGTACTCCCAGAGGAAGGACAAATGAGAGCAAAGATTTTAACTTTAACTAATGAAGATGAGAATTAAATTGAATCAGAAGTGTGGGCATCCAAAAATAATCGAGGAAAGATAGACATGAAGCCAATAGAAATAATTATAGAACATCCATCTCACCCCATAAGGGTCAGGCAATATGCAATATCTAAAGAAGGAAGGATGGGGTTAAAACCAGTAGTCGACAAATTGCTGCAAAAAGGAACTTTAGAAACCTGCATGTCACCTCACAATACCCCGATATTGCTGGTAAAAAAGGCTGATGGAACATATAGGCTAGTCCAGGATCTGAGAGAAGTTAACAAAAGGACACATACACGGTTTCCTGTCGTTTCCAACCCTTATACCCTCCTGAACCATATCCCTCCCTGTCACACATGGTACAGTGTGATAGATTTAAAGGATGCCTTTTGGGCTTGCCCATTAGCAGAAAATAGCAGGGACTTCTTTGCATTTGAATGAGAAGACCCTGAGACAAGAAGAAAGCAACAATTACAGTGGACTAGATTGCCCCAGGGATTTACAGAATCTCCGAATCTGTTTGGACAAGCTTTAGAGGCTCTTCTTATGTCCTTTGAACAAAGAGAAGAGATACTTATTTTAAAATATGTAGATGATTTATTAATATCAGGGTCAGACGAGAAAACAGTTTGGAACACCACTATTAATCTGTTAAATTTTCTTGGGAAAAAAGGGCTACCAGTTTCAAAGAAAAAACTACAGTTTGTGGAACAAGAAGTAAAATATTTAGGACATTGGCTAAGCCAGGGAGCTAAAAAGTTGGATCCTGAAAGGGTGCAGCGAATATTATCCCTCCCTCCACCACAAACCATAAAGGAAGTTAGGAAACTATTAGGATTACTGGGGTATTGTAGGCAGTGGATTGAAGAATATAGCAAAGTGGTCAAATTTTTGTATGAAAAGCTGATCAGCGAAGATAATATCTGTTGGACACAGGAAGATGACCAGAAGCTAGAAATAGTAAAGGGCAAGCTTAGAGAGGCTCCAGTCTTATGTTTACCAGATGTAACCAGACCCTTTGAGTTATTTGTTGCTTCAAATGACGGGGTAGCCTATGGAGTACTCACACAGGAATGGAGGGGGTCCAAGAAGCCTGTAGCGTTTCTGTCTAAATTATTAGATCCCGTGGCCAGAGGGTGGCCAGTCTGTGTACAAGCTATATCGGCTGTAGCACTGTTAGTAGAAGAAGCTCTGAAGCTCACATTTAGCAGAACCCTAGCAGTATATACCCCACATGCCATACGATCAGTATTAAACCAGAAAGCCAAGAAATGGCTCACACATTCAAGGATGCTAAAGTATGAAACAATGCTTCTGGAAACTCCAAATTTAACCATCTCCACCAGTAGCCATGTGAATCCCGCCCAGTTTTTGTATGGGGAACCAGGAAGGAATGTTACCCATAATTGTTTAGAACTAATAGATTATCAAAGTAAAATACGGGAAGACCTAATGGAATGTGAATTAACGCACGGGGAAAAGTTATTTATTGATGGGTCTTCCCGGTGCCAGCAAGGGCAGCGAATGTCTGGGTATGCAGTGATAGATGGGAGAACTATGGGACTTAAGGAAAAGGGAAAATTGCCTAGTCACTGGTCAGCCCAGTCTTGTGAACTGTACGCCCTTAATAGAGCCTTGAAATTATTAGAAGGAAAAATAGGGACAATCTTTATGGATTCAAAATACGCATATGGAGTAGTACACACTTTTGGGAAAATCTGGGAAAAAAGAGGATTATTAAATTCAAGAGGAAAGGGGCTGATTCATGAAGGACTTATTTTAGAAATCTTAGAAGCGTTAAGATTGCCTAAAGAAATGGCTGTGGTACATATTAAAGGACACCAAAAGGGGAGGACCCTAGAGATAAGAGGGAATAATTCAGCAGATCAAGAGGCTAGGGATGCAGCAGAAAATGGTAGTGAAAAGGTTATGTTAATCCTAACTCCAAGCAAAGGAGAATTAGAAATCCCAAAATTTAGCGAAGCAGAGAAGGAACTTCATAAGATAGGGGCAGAGCAAGACCAATCTGGGAAATGGAAACTCCCTGACGGGAGGCAGTTACTTAATAAGCCCCTTGCCAGAAAAATACTAGAAGATATGCATCCAAAGACTCATTGGGGAACTCAAGCCTTATGTGATCATTTTTTGAGGAATTATGGATGCATTGGGATTTTTGGATGAGCCAAACAAGTAACTAAAAATTATAAAACATGTCAGAGGACAAATAAAAAGAGTATGAGAAAAACCACACCGGGAGGGCGCAAGTTAGCCCTACGACCATTTCCAAGCATCCAAGTAGACTTCCCCAAGTACAGAAATGGAAATTGTTTTTAGCAATAATAGACCATTTAACTCATTGGGTAGAGGCTGTCCCAGCTGTTAGGGCTACAGCCAACGGGGTATGCAAAACTCTCCTGGAACAAATTATTCCCAGGTATGGAATGGTTAACAACATAGACTCAGATAGAGGAACATGTTTTACGTCAAAGGTGTTACAGCAAACCACACGGGCCCTGGGAATGGAGTGGGACTTGCATACCCCGTGGCACCTTCAAAGTTCCGGTCAGGTAGAATGAATGAATCAAACTCTAAAAACACCTTAACCAAACTAATGATTGAAACACAAATGTCATGGATAAGGTGTTTACCTCTGGCCCTATTAAGGGTCAGGACACAACCCAGATCAGACTTGGGAGTGTCCCCCTATGAAATGATGTTTGGGTTGCCCTTTTTGACCACACAATATGAAACTGCTACTTATGAGGAAGGGGAGGCAAGCATTAAAAAATATATCACCGCAATTGCCCAAACATTAGAAAACTTGTGAGTGAGAGGAATGATTCCTCAAACCACACCCTTAGACTTTAGAATCCATAATATTTGTCGCGCTGACCACTGGCTGCTCGGAGGCCTGGCAGACGACTTGCTATGGTGTCCCAGTCAGGGGGAACCACTTGGTGCACGGCCGGTTGGAATCCGCTCTCTAGGGAGCCTTCTGCCCTCAGCTCTCTAGGGAGCAGGCTGCAGTCTAGGTGTTGCCTAGCAACCGACGGAGGCAAAGGAGGAGAGAAGGGCTCTTCGTTGCAACAGCGTCCGCTTTATTGCCGCAGGGGACGAAGCAACAGGACGAGCCCCGAGAAGGGCTGGGGGGCAGTTTTCAAACTGGGGAGACTCAGGGGTGGATCCAAGGGAAGAACCAATAGGGAATTGATGGGGAATGACAGAGAACCAATGGGGAATAACAAGGGGAGGAACTTACATAGGCAAGCCAATGGGGTTTACAACAGAGATGAACTTTCTAGAACATAGTTAACTAAGCAATGAGATACATGAATATGCAAAAGGAACTTAACCAATTGAGAACTGAGGAACAAAGAACTAGCTAGAACAGTGGGAGGAGATGCCTCTAAGGGTGACACCCAGGGGGAGGAGCCCTCAGGCCTCGGTGCTGCCCTCAGAACCACTGTCGTGAGTGGGGAAGTCAACCCACTGGATGCCTTCAGGCCTGCCAATGGGCTGAGTTACCGCAACAAATATTCCCCCGGGGGGAATGGGTAATAGGTAAAACGTGGAAGGAGCAGACTCTGGCTCCACAATGGGAAGGTCCGTTCCAGGTGTTGCTGACAACTGAAGCAGCAATCCGAGCCAAGGAGTGAGGGTGGATCCACAGCAACAGAATCAAAGGACCTGTGGAAGAACCTAAGGAGTGGACCATAATATCTACTCCGGGTGATATGAAATTTACTCTTAAGTGTGGACAGGGGGGTAATGAACTGGGAAAACTCGAATGGCCCACAGAGAAATTTAAGGGTTGTAAATAATGAAGAAATAAAACCAAGCCTGTATCCGTGGCTCCAGATACCATCAGGGCAAGTCCTAAGGCCCCTGCATTATCCCCCTTGGGGAGGAACAATTCCACCCCAAACCGGAGGATCAGGACTGTATCAGACAGAGGGTCCTAATGTGTTTGCATTAGCCTGTGATTTGTATTATGAGAAAATCACATTATATCCTGACCTCAAAGCATTATTACAACCCCCACCAGTGCCATTCCACATGCCTTGCTTAATTCATCCTAATAGTAGGCACTGTGGCTGGGTCCAGTGTAAGTGTATAAGCTGTGAGCAAAATTGGTATTGTATTGCCCATAAGTGACAACCTCGATGTCCGCAGTGCCACAGTAGATACAACCGCCCGAATGCATTCCGCAAACTTCGACACCTAACAGAGGTTGTAACCCTAATTTGTGGGTGGAAATTAGCAATCCGTGCTGAGTGGGAAATAGGTAAAAAGGAGTGGGAAACCATAAAATCCTGGGTTAAAGAACATCGGCCTAATCGTCGGTTAGACACTTAGAACTATTAGAATTTTACAGCATAAGAATAATGCATACTCTCAAAGGACCAAAAGAAATCATTACCAGCCAAAAGATCCAATGTATGTGGCTTTCTTGTCTAAAACATCCCCACTTAAATCATCAAGCATGGGCATTGTGCAAATGTGTTAGATGCCAAAATAAGAGGTATTGCTCTTCAACATAGAGGCATTCCTGCTGTCTAAACTGCCGAAATTATAAAGAACAAAAAGGTCAGGAAAATGCTGTGGTAGAACAAATTTTGTGTGGGTGGGAGTTGTTTCTACCCGAAATTTGGGAAATTCCCGAAGAAAGGTGGGAACAAGAATTACGCTTATATGCAGTACAGTTTGCATGGAAGTGGAACAAGCGGCTTAAAGAGGGCAAGACTGGGTTGGCCTCTGCACCTGCTATAGATGTAGTCCGGCCACGAGCAGCAACCTCGGAGGGCATGGGACAAGGGGGTGTACGCCATACCAGACCTCTGATTACAACTGTGGCGACCATAATTATCGCATGCATCCTTGCATGGGTAACCCCAAGCAATGCAAATCCAGCAAATCCCTGCACCAAGTGTAGCTCCCTTATACAATGGGGCAATCGTGCTTCTTATCTAACCTGGCACACGACAGTAAATGATGTATGTTACTATGAAGCTTCCCTAGAAACTTGTAATTATGGAGAACACTCACTATGGGTAGCCAAGTTAAAATCCTCGGGAGGACACCAGCTTGGACCACCGTGTCCGAAGGGACAGTATGTTTGTTTTGTCAAAGCGGGAATGTGGGGCATTTCAGACGGTTGGGGTGCACAAGACAGAATTAAAAAAGAACTAATAAAGCAGCAAGTGCAGACTCTCAAAAGCACTTCGAAACAGACTCAGTCACCCCCAACTTTCTCAGACTCCCTCTATAAGAAGGTTAAAGGGCAGCGAAAAGAAACACTACCTCTCCTGCCGGTAGGCGAAAATCTGTTTATAGATTTAATGGAACGAATAGCGCAAGCGCTAAATGTCAGCGACTGTTGGATATGCGGAGGTGCATTAACAGCAGAACTATGGCCCTGGAAGGGAATTAGCCTAAGTGTCCCCAAAATTCTTTTGTGGAATAAAACCAAAATATCTAGAGAACACCATCCTGAAGGATGGATGCTAAATTCAGGAGTAATGGGTGAGGAATGCATTGAGAGGGAGGGTCAAGCAATGTATAAAACTTTGGTAGGAGCAACCCCGTGTAAAAGAACTCTATTCACAAATGTGACCCACCGTTGGTGGTCACCAAAAACCCCTAATGGCTATTGGAAACTGAATAATCAACCAAATGAAAAATGTAGCACCTGGAAAAACATTATCTTATCCTGGTGTAACAGTAGCAGAACTTACTTTATCAGTCCCTTTGCAGGCATGGCAGAGTTGCATAATTACAGGAGCCGCAGTAGCAGTGTTTATATGCAGTGGATGCCCCTGATGGGCTCTCTTGGATTTGTGGGAGAAAAGCCTATACTAAACTTCCCAAAGATTGGAGAGGAGTTTGTACAATTGGAACCATTCAGCCAGGATTTTTTCTATTGCCAAAGGCAGTAGGGAAAAATTTAGGCATTCCAGTTTATGAGGATTTACAAAGACAAAAGCAAAGCTCAATAGAAAGTATCCGAAAATGGAGTGACAATATAGGAGGCACTCAAAGGTGGAAAAACGATGAGTGGCCACCTGGAAGAATAATAGAATATTATGGCCCAGCCACCTGGGCTCAAAATGGATCATGGGGATATAGGACCCCCATTTATATTCTGAATACAATAATAAGATTCCAAGCGGTGGTGGAAATTATGAGCAACAAAACGGCCTCAGCTTTAGAGTTAATTACTGAACAGTTATCCCAAACCAGTGCAATGACTTAACAAAACCATTTAGCCTTTGACTATTTGTTAGCAGAGGAAGGGGGAGTATGTGGGAAATTTAATTCCTCCGATTGTTGCCTGCAAATAACTGATAACGGTCAAGCTATACACGATATTGCTACAGACATACGAAAGATTGCTCATGTACTGGTTCAAAAATGGGAAACAATACTAGAAGCTGCTTGGTGGGATAAATTATTAAGAACGGCATTGTGATAAATAGATGCTATAACATTGGCTTTCTGCAAATGTTAAAATAAGTGATGTTGAAGTAGCTTTTGTAAACACTGGCTTTGTCACAAATAGATGCTATATGAAAAAAATATGCTATATAAGGTAGCTTTGTTGTGAAGATGTGGTTTTCTTAATACTTTTTTTCATTCAACCAAAAACTTAGAAATAGCTATGAACTATTTGCCTGGACTCCTGCTACCGGCATACCAACAGATAAGATAATATGCATCGCTACACAATCTGCTGGGGGCGAGACTGGAGTATGGCACTCCATGGCACTCCATTTGGAAAAGGTTTAAATATGCATTGCCAAAGGGCAACGATCTGCTGGTTCTGAGAACCACCGGAGCAAGATTCCATCCTGAATAGTTACTGGAAAGGGTTTTGAAAATGTATAATTGTTTATGAATATGTAATACTCCCAGTGTATGTAAAGGGTGTCTCTAAGATAGCAGGTGTGCTCTTGGCTGAGTGCCAAAAGCACCCAGCGCTGTGACTTTGCTTTATTGTCTTTGTCCCTTATTGTCCTTTATTAAAATTTTTCAATCCTAACAGGAGAGTGAACCTCGTTTTTCACAATTGGGGGCTTCGTCCGGGAGTAACACCTCGCCTCTGAGACCCTGGGAGATCCCTAGCAGGGGAGGCGCGCCCTGCCTAGTTCGGCGGCCCGCTCCGTTTCTTCTGGTATGAATCGGCGGTTGCAGGTTAACAGCCCGTGGACAAGAAAGGGACAAATAAAGCAAAAGAAAGGGGGAAAAAAAAAAGACTCTCTAAAAAGACCGTGGCAGCTAAGCCCCACAAATTCTCGTGCACGAAGACCCGGACAAGAAAAGGGATTGTAAGTATTTCCGGGGGGGCGGATACGGGGGTTGACTGGTGTGTGAATGAGACGTAGGCTGGTTACCCCAAACCTGCGAAGTGAGTGCGGAGTCTCTGAGAGCTGCGGTTCCGACTTTTCGTGAGAAAAGCGGCCAGCGAGGAGACGAAGCGAAAGATAAAATGGAGTGAAAGATTCCCCCGGGGTAACTGGGACTGAGTCTCAAAGAGGGGTGGGACCCCTAGGAAAGAGGGAGCAAAGGGGTTTCCTGGTACAATCCACTAGGAAACAAGGGGACGAAAGTGAGGATCCCCGATATCAGAACAGTTGCCAGATTGAGGGTTGAAAACTCACTGAAGGAAACATTACTCTAGGTGGAAAGTGTGAGTTACTAATCCCAAGAGAATCTGGGGTTGGCCAACAACATTTAGGGTTTATCATTTTAATACTCATGGGTGATTACTAACAAGTGATTCTAAAATCAAGATACCTTATCATTGTGCTGTCTTGTTGTGAGTGAAAAGGAGTGAGACATATTAAAGAAATATGAGTGAGTGGATGACTAAGAGCGAATAGAAATATATGTAATATAGACTGTTAATTTAAAATCTAACTTTAATATCTAGAGGGAGGTAGATTATATTATATTAGTATATTATAAAAGGGAAAAGGTTTTCTGTGCTGTGAGGGGAGGGGGTGTTTCAGTTGCCAGAGGGGCAGGTTAGAGCAAAAACGGAGGACAGGTACCATTTTAAGATAAGATCTTGAGTAAATAATGGGACCAGGATTAAAAGTTTTTAAGATATCAGAGACCCCAGAGACAAAACGAGCAAAAGGAAAAGAAAGAAAAGGGCTGGGACCCCCTAGAAGCATTGACATCCCCATACAATACCGCACTGGCTGTGGCCCCCTGTGCCTGGAAGTACCGATGGGAGGGGCCCAAGGGGGAACGGGATTTGTAAATGTTCCTTTGACTTCTTCAGAAGTCAGGAATTTTTAAAAGGGAAACTATAGTTTACAGAACCAGAAGTAAAGTATCTTAGTCACTTAATAGGTAAAGGTAGCCGAAAACTTAAATCCTGAAAAGATTGCAGGGATTTTATCCCTTCCCCCTCCTTCTTTAAAGAAGTAAGTTAGAAAACTGCTTGGATTGTTGGGATATTGCAGATTATGGATCGAAGGGTATTCGTAGACAGTAAAATTTCTATATAAAAATTAACAGAGGGGACAATATAAAGTGGACCAGAGAAGATGACAATAAATTGGAAGAATTGAAGTTAAAATTAGCCTTAGTACCAGCTTTAAGCTTACCCTCACTAGAAAACCCTTTCATCTGTATGTGAATGTGAAAAATGGAGCAGCTCATGGCGTTTTAGTCCAAGAATGGGGAGGGATGAAAAGGCCAGTGGCTTATTTGTTTAAATCGCTGGATCCAGTGAGCCATGGCTGGCCAATATATATTCAAGCCATAGCAGCTAGGGCTATTCTGGTAAAAGAAAGCCGTAAACTTACTTTTAGAAATAAACTGTGTGTGCACCTCATGCAGTCCGAAATGTGCTAAACCAAAAGGCGAAAAAAAAATGGTTAACAGATTCTAAGATGCTAAAATATGAAACAATTCTGATAGATAGAGATGACTTGACACTGAAAGTAAATAAAAGTTTGAACCCAGCTCAATTTTTATATGGGGAACTAAAGAGTGACTTACTCCTGTGTGTAGTTGCTGAAATTAGTTGTGTAAATGTTGTAGTAGAAAGAGTGAGCATGCAAGTAAATAAAGTAAAAAAAAAGTAAGAAGAAGAAGGAAGAGAGGAGAAAGAAAAAGAATTGAGATGTTTTTCAGCACCTTCCCCCATCTTGCCCGAAATTTTGACAGCTGACCCAGGGCCAGCTGCAGTCGCCTGTATCCTCCGCTTTCGGAGCGGCCAGGAGCAAGCGCAGAGGTGCAGGGCTGGGAAGCACAGGGCCTGGGGCCTGTGGGGATGGTGCCGGAGCCGAGCTGGAGCTGTGGGACAGCTGCAGAGCCCAGCACTGGGCAATCCCCTGACCCTGCCCCCCCCCCCCCCCCGCCGGGGGCAAGGGCGGGCTGTGGCCTCCCGGCCTCCCTGAGGCTGCAGGACACCCCGAATCACCTCGGGTGCTGCCTGGCCGTGCCTGTCTGGGAGCGCTGGAAGGGGGGGAGGGCTGCGTTTGGACAAGGCGAGGAAAACGTCTGGAGAGTGCAAGTTGTACATGTGATGAAGGACTAGGATTATCTGTTAAGAGTTTTGTTTGGAGTTACGAGAATGAGTTTGTGAAAGAATGAGCACCCCAGGCAGTAGTGGGGGTGGGGGCTGGAGGAAGGGCAGAATGGGCCCCTGAGTGGACTGGTTGGAGGATGCAGCAAATGTATGTAAGAAAAGATAAAGGAAAGGCAAAGGCAGAGAGACGCTGAAAACAGGAATGCCTGTAGAAACAACTGAATCTTCAGGGAAAAAAAAAAAAGTCCAGCAATTAATAGGAATAAATTGTTAAAAAGTCAGGAGCTCCCATTGTACCGGAGACACTCCACACAGAGCCCTTAATAGCCTTTGAGGTAGGCCTAGGTCGAGAGGACTATGCGAAAGCTCTTAATTCAATTTAGGTTTTGTCCCTCAGGGACAAGTTTTGTCAACGAGATCTTTGGTTATTCAAGGGGCGAGTAAAGAAAATAAAGTATGCTCCTTATTATTAATTCAGCCACTATTAGTAGATGTGAAGAATAAGTTTAAAATGCATAAATTTCTGTTTGTTCTTAATTGCAATTGTAATTTACTATAAAGAAATTTGATGGCTAAAGTGGAGAATGTACATTAATATTGTGAAGAACTACAAAAGCTAACACTGTGGTATCTGCCTGAGAGGTTGTGCTGAATAAACCCAAAAGTGTGGGCAGCCTCAAGAAAAATGGCATAATAGATAATGAAAATAAGTCAATAATAATAGTATAATTGGCAATTCTCTATTTAAAGTAACCACTAAAATGTTATTGTGAAGAACCCTCAAAACTTGATTGTATAAAAGATGCACCAAATTTTATAATTAACTGTTTCAGAGTTGAGGCCTCCTGCCTGGGTAACTCTGAGTGGTTGAGGTTTGTTTTTGAGCAGAGTTTTGCTCGAGTGCTTCTAAGTTTGTTTGTTTTGTTTGGTTAGTTGGTTGGTTGGGTTTTTTTTGGGCCTTCAGGCAGCCAGACGGGTTGCCTTAGAGAAAGGGACAAATTTGACTGCTAAGGAGAAGAGATTTGAAACTGCTGAGGGGAAGGTGTGGACAAAGTGTGTCTCTCAGTCCTCTCTGCATGGTTTGTTGTCATAGAAAGTCAAAATAGGCAGGTTAAAATCCTGGAGCCAATTCTGTAAAGTATACTGTTAGCTTGCACGCAGCTTTTGCAAAAAGTGTTGTTCTCCCATGCTTTTAAAAAATTTGGCAACCACTTTTGGAGAACACGGCAGTCTGTTGCTAATTTTTGTAAGTTACCAGATCCAGTGGCTAGGAGGCTATTCGATTGGTCTCAGAATGTAGCCAGAGGCTGCCGCATTATCTGCAAAGTTGTGCAGCCAGGGCTCTGATAGTAAATGAGGCCCGCAAGGCTGACAATAAGAAAATAAGATTTATTGACTCAAAGAGCATCTGGGTAAATGACCAGCGCAGTTATTGTACTGTGAATCTTATTTATTAGAACAAAAAAATTTAAAAATTGAAAAAACGAGGGAGTTTGACTCAGCCTCCCTTGAGGGGTTGAGGAGAACCCCATGACTGTGCAGCATTCAAGTGATAAATCTCCAGACCCGAGCTGGGGAAAGATTTGCGGGGCACTCCCTGGCCTGAGGGAGGGAATGTGTTTGGTGGTGAGTCTTCAAAGAGTAAGTAGTAGAAGAGTAAAAATTTAAAAGATGCAACTGAGTGAAACCATTGCCTCTCAAACAGCAAGAGCTGTGGGTGCTTGTGAAGTTCTGCAAGCTGGTATTGAAGGCAAGATAGTGATTATTTTTTTGCTAGTTCTAATATGCATATAGAGTAATACATGCATTAAAAAAAAACAAAAACAAAAAAAAAACAAACAACAAAGACAACACTGGGAAAATTTGAGGTTGAGAGGGGATAATCCCTCAAACCATACCTTTAGACTTCTAAAATCCATAATATCCATCCAGGGGAATGAGGTACTAGTAAAAACATAGAAAGAGCAATCTTTAACTCCACAATGGGAGGGTCCTTTTCAGGTGCTACTGATGACTGAGGCAGCGATCCAAACCAGGGGAAAGAGAGTAGATCCACGCCAGAAGAATAAAAGGGACCAGTAGAAGAACCGAAGAAATGGACTATAACATCTAAGCCGGGGTGATATCAAATTAACTCTTAAACGAGGACTGGGTGGTATTAAATAATCCAGCTGCAAAAAGTCTTCATGTTTTAATAAACTGTATCCTAATCTCGAGATATCACAGCCTCTATCATGCTGGCTGGGTTAAATGTAAATACATAAATTGTAAATTGGGTACTGCAATGACACAAACAGCCACCCCCATTGTATGGGGTGTTAAAATAACAGATTATTCCCTAAGATTATAACTTTGCCTTATAGATGGGAATTACTAGTGCCTGTTAAGTGGGAGGTGCCTTGAGAAACGGTGAAAAAAATTAACAATTTGATTTGCCTAGAAAGAGCAAAAGAGGTAACAAGGAAATTAGAGGGCGAGACCGGATTGGCAACTATAACTCGCCACCAAGAAGATCATTATACACCTGCTGTGGGTAGCAACCCCATAGGCATGGGAGGTGGGGTATAAGCCATACCGGACCTCTATTACTCCTCCTTCTTGTTTTTTTTTCTCATCTTTTGGGATAACCAGCAAAATCATGACATAAGTGCTACCGGAAACTTTACATGGAAAGAAACCGAGGTTTCTTTTTTATTACGCACACCCACGTTAACAGTCACTGTTATAACCCTTCCAAACTAAGTACCTGTACACAGAACGGGAAAAATACTGGATTGCAAAAAACTTAAGAAAAATGAATGTCCAAAAGGAGAAAGATGGGTTTGTTTCACATTTTCCTTTAAAAGTAAAGTCCAAGATTTAGTAAAAGAACAAGTAGTAAATGGAAAGGCTAAGGTAACACAGCAATCTAATTCTGTGTTAACCCCATGCCAAGATTTATATACAAAACTTAAACAGCAATTAGAAGGGGAAATTGATATCTCGAGATCTGAAGAAAAAAAAAAAAATGTTTGTGGAATTGGGGGAAAGAATAAGTAAGGAACTAAATGTAACCAACTGTTAGGTCTGTGGAGGGGCCTTAATGTCAGAGGAATGGCCATGGAAAGGCAGTAGCTTAGGCCCGGTTGAACTCCTTAAATGGAACCGGACAAATATAAGAGGGAAAAAGCCGACCGGAAGAGTGGATTCTAAGTTCAGCAGTAATAAGAGAAAAATGTCTCTGGCGCACTAGAAAGAATTTTCTTAGTGAAGTAAAGAATAACTCCCTGCAGAGGTATAAAACTAGTAATGGAACTTCTACATGGTGGATCCCAAAAAAACCAACTCTGTATTGGACCCAGAGAAAAACAGGAGGGAAAAATTGCAAGTATAATAATGAAACCAAACTTTTTCAATGCAATGACACAGACAAGAATCCTTATTTTGAGATCCCAGAGATATCAAAATTTGAGAGAATATAAATGAACAGAAAAAAGATTATTGGAAAGCCACCAGATGGCTTATTTTTAGATATGTGGAAAAAGAGCATACCCAAAACTCCCCCCCGATGGAAAGGAGTTGTACTGCTGGGGATCATACAGCCAGGATTTTCCTTTTATCGGGATCAGATGGAGATCAATTAGGAAGTACTGTTTATGAGGACTTAAAAAGGAATAAAAGGGAATTGATTGGAAGATATCAAAGTGAGGAGATGAAGAATGGCCCCCTGAACGCATACTGGAAACATATGGGCCAGCCACCTGGGCACAAGATGGGAGTTGGGGATATCGAACCCTGATTTATATGCTGAATCGTATTATAAGACTCCAAGCAGTTGTGGAGATAACAACAAACAAAACTGCCCGAGCACTAGAATTGATATCAAGTCAACAAAGCCAAACCCGAGCTGCAGTGTATCAGAACAAGTTGGCTTTGGACTATTTATTAGCTGAGGAAGCGGGTGTTTGTGGAAAATTTAATACATCAGACTGTTGTTTGAAAATAGATGACCAACGGGGATGCCGTCCTACATATAGCCAAAGATAATCAGAAAAATAGCCCATGTACCAGTCCAAAAATGGGAATCAATGTTAAAAGCTAGCTGTGGGGATAATGTATTGGGAATAGAATGGTGTGGAAGAAGCTAGGATTCTTCCTTTTATGCGCTGCAGCTAGTGTTGCACATTTCTCTCCTTGCTTGATCCCACTAGTCTTTATTCGGACTAATCACCCAGCGTAGTCACAGGTATGCAAGTAGTCACAGGCCTAGTGGACCCCAAGATTCGCTACATCCAAGAAACAGCAGCCAAAAATAATGGTCGTTAAGGAAACAAAATAATATGGGAGAATCCCTTCGAAGAGGGCAAGAATTGATTTGTGTAAAAAAAAATGAACCAAATAATGGAAAGTCAGAAACAAGAAATTAATTGACTCAAGCCGAAATGAGGTTGTAAAATAGAAGAGGGGGGAATTATGTGATAAATAGATGCTTAATAATTGGCTTTCTGCAAATGTTAAATAAGTGATGTTAAAAGTAGCCTTTTAAACAGTAGTTTGTCACAAGTAGATGCTATATGTAACAATAGCTTTATTACAAAAACAGATGCTATATAAGGTAGTTTTGTTGTGAAGATGTGGTTTTTTAATACTTTTTCATTCAACCAAAAACTTAGGAAATAGCTATGCTTATGAACTTTTGGGCTCCTGCTACCAAACTATCAGCAACAGATAAGATATCCCCACAGCGATCTCCGGGAACTACCAAGCCGGGCGAACCGAGCTGGGGAGAACTGCATTCCATTTTGAACTTTTCCTGAAAAAGGTTTGAATATGTGACGCCAGAAGGCTTATCCCCACAGCGATCTGCTGATTCTGGGAACTACCGACAAAACGGGAAAACTGCATTCCATTTGAACTGTTCCTGGAAAGGGTTTTAAATCTGTATAATTGTTTATGAATATGTATAATTGTTTATGAATATGGAATACTCCAGGTGTATGTAAAAGGTGTCTCCAAGATACCAGGTGTGCTCTTGGCAGAGTGCCAAAGCACCAGCGCTGTGACTTTTTGCTTTATTATCTTTGTCCCTTTATTGTCCTTTATTAAACCTTTTCAATCCTAACAGGAGAGTGAACCTCGTTTTTTCACAAAGAGGCTCACCTGGCTTTAAGTACATGGGGATCTCTCCAGTCTCATGAGCTGTCTGCCAAGGTCTAACCTGGTGGGAACAGTGTGCTAGCAACAAGTCCCATTTGTGAGACACAGGATTTAGTCTGCCAGGGAAAAAGTGCCAAAACTCAGGCAGGCACAGTGTGATGGTGTCCCTGGGTAATCCAGAGAAGTTGCTAAAGACAGATCCCAGTAGACATTTCTGGAAATTGAAAAAGTTAAGTGAAAAAATCCTCAACCATTTTTGCATGTGTTGTAACAAACATGATGCTTCAGCAATGTTTCTCATGCTGATTATTTCAGTAATCATTTCAAATTCTGTGAAACTGCCTGAAATAAACA
>JACSVZ010001024.1:0-11001 GCA_014706295.1 Lycocorax pyrrhopterus obiensis | reverse complement strand
ACAGGGGACCCCAACTGACCCCAGGGATATCCCAGACCATGGGACATCCTGCTCAGTGTATAAAGTGGGGGAACAAGGCGGAATCCGTGTCATTTAAATAATGCAAATCTGCAAAGAATTACAAAACGATAAGCCCAGCAAAGAACATAATCATTAGCAAAGAATTACAAAAGGAGTAGCTCAGCAATGAACCCAATCATCACTGCCAAAGATTGCCTGCAGTGATTAACCAAGATCCAGCACCAGTTACCCTCAGACTTTGCCATCACCCAGACCCACACATCAGCTGGGGGAAGCTGTCCCAGCCAAGGACTGCAGAGCCACTCCCGCACACTGGGAATTCCTGCAGTGCCTCCACCCACAGCTGAGGCTCCAACCCCGCTGGGAGAGGGCCCAGCTGTGACAGTGCTGAATAAACAAACTGACAGCACTTCTAGTGCGGGAACATCTGGTTTCATCCTCCTCTTGGGCTCCTCCTAAGCCTGGCCAGGGCTCAAGGAGGAACCAAGGCAGTTGACTTTGCCCATACAGCCCCAAACAAGGCCCGATGTCGGATTTCATGGCCTTGTCCGGCTTCTAAAGACAGAAAGGTCAATACATGTTTCACTAATGAGGGGATACATCTATCACAGTGCTAATGATCATGCAGATTTTGGTAATGAGCAGATACAAAGATAACCTTTGTTGGAAGGTTCATCCAGAGGTCACCTTTGGCTCAGGGCCTGTTGTTCAGGCCTCACTCAGGCCTCTTGTTCAGGCCTTGGCACTTCAGGGATGTGGTTTAGTGCTGGCCTTGACTGTGCTCGGTTAAAGCCTGGACTTGATGAGTTCAGAGGTCTTTCCAACAGGAAGGATTCTGTAATTCCAGGATTCTGTCTGTTGCATTCAGCCAGCTCCATGGTACCAACATTACTTTGCCCAAAAAGTCTCCTCTTGCACAGCTCTTGTGGCCTAAGGCTTCAGCTCCTCCAGCTCCTGGTGCTAAGCTGCTCATGCTGAACGAGACGACTCGGAGAGAAGAACACAGTTCATCCAATTCCTTCTGGGACACGGAGAGGGGAGGGTGTGAAAACAGGAGCATTGTTTGCTGTGGCCTCCTCTCTGCCCTTCACAGGAGAGCCGGCACGGGAAGAGGAGATGAAAGAAATGAATTCAGGAGCTAGATTTCTAGCAATATAATATTGAACATTTATTAGTAGAACAAAGGCATATCACAGCGCTGGGGCGCTTGGCAATATTGCCAGAGGCGCACTCCATTCATTTTACTGTGGACTTAAGTACTCTCCTAAACTGTTACATATTCATTAAGCCCAGAAAGTAATTTACACTTCACTCAACTTTCCCCTTCTCCGGTCCCTGCCCCCTTCCACCAGCACGGCGCCGCTTCGCTCCTCTGGATAACTTCGGGATTGAAGACAGGCACCCCCCTCCGGTGCCTCCCCAGCCTCCAGCCTGATTTGTAGCTGACAGTGTCCTTGGGAGGTGTGAGTTTTGGTGAGATAACAGACTTCCTGGGATGCATGCGGTTTATCTTCTTTGTTTCTCTAAGATGTTTTATTCCTGACTGTAGTTTCTCAACTCAAAGACATTTATTATCATGTGTCTATTAATACTTTTCTTAACATATTACAACTATTTCGAAGTTACAATTTACCTTAATCTCGTTTCTACTTAACTACATTTTACCTTAACACTATTTCTACATAGTACATCATCACTTCTAAATGTTAAAATCCTATATGCGAAAGACAACGTTTAACATCCACTCATCACACTGTCTTTATTCTCTCTCTACTCTTCCTCTCTTTACTCTCTTTATTCTCTCTCTTATTCTCTCTTTACTGTCTCTCTTTACTCTGCCTCTCTTTACTCTCTCGCTACTCTCTATTCTCTCTCTCTTTACACTCTCTTTACTCTCTCTTTATCCTCTCTTTCTTCACTCTCTCTCTTTACTCTCTCTCTCTTTACTCTCTCTCTCTTTTCTCTCTCTGTCTCTCCCCGCAGCCGAGCGGGGCTGGCGGGAGCCGCGCTCCCCTCAGAGCCCCTGAGGGCGGCAGCAATGGCGGCGCCGCTCCCTCAGCGCCGGCCCGGCCCCGGCGGGCGGGGAGCCCTCGGCAGCGCCCTTGTGGCAGCAGGGACCGAGCCCCGGCCCCGGGCTCTGTCCCCGTGGCGCCGCAGAGCCGAGGGGGACACGGGCAGGGCGCTCGGCGCCATCGCCGCCAGCCCCGCAGCCCCTTTGGAACCCGGCCCGGGGCTCGCCCCCGCCTCCTCCAAGGCCCTGCTGGGCTCGAGCTGTTGCTCAGCGCTGCCTGCGGATCTTGTGCTCGCCCCAGCGGGGTTTGTTTGCAGCCCGGGCTGCTGAGGAGCGCTCGGCAAATGTCACTGCCAGGGCACTTTGGAAAGGGATCGGCCCGGTGCTTCCTTTGTGCTGTGCCTTCCGCCGCTGGTTTATTCCGCTTTTAGAGCCGGCCTGTGAAGAGAAGCCCCCCAGGAGAGCGGAGCTGAAAGATCCCAGACCCTCGCCCTAAGCAAGGGATGGAACAGCTCCACTGCTGAGAAGATTCCAGCTGCTCTCAGGGCACACAGAGAGCTGAAACTGCTTAACTTGCTATTTGGTGGTCAATGTCAGCTTTCAATAAAATGTCTTAGATTAACATTTCCTGTGCTGGTGAGAGCCTTTAAAACCCAGCCTCCTGCCTGACCTCTCTGCTGTTGCAGTTCCATGGGCAGAGGTTGTTGTCTTTTAGCCCTTCCCATGGGCAGGCCGGTGTTCAGCCATCCCCAGGACAGCAGGGCCCCACCCCACGTCCCTGGGACCTGGGAAGACAAAATCCATCACTCCAAATATCTCCATTTCCTCTTTCTTTCCAGACATTTGGCCCTGGCAGTGGGGTTTGTGCTGGGTGCTGCAGGAAAAAGGAGACCCCTGTGACACTGTGGGGCCATTGGAACCAAGGGGCCTTTGTGACACAGCAGGGCCTCCTGGAACCTTGGAGTCCAGAGGTGTAAAATATTTCTTTCATGGTTCTGCCTTGGGGAAGGGGAACCTCATTTGTGGCAGCTTGGGCTTGGCACACACTTGAGGAGTGTGTCTGTTTTCAGTGGGGAAATCTAGGAATCTTAGATTGCTTCAAAGAAAAAAGAAAGGGGGGGAAACCCCTCTTTGGCTGAGTGCAGCCAGTTCTCCAAGCAAAGCAGGCCCCAGGTGAGTGAGGAGAGACAGGATGGGGTTGGGAATGTGGAGCAAGGTTGTCCACACTGGGTCAGACCTCAAGGCACAGCTTCTCTGACCAGGCCAGACCTCCTCAGGAGAGACCCACCATCAATATCAGTCACAGAGTGCTGGAATCACCTCTTCTCTAAAGAGGAAAGTAATAAAGCACACCCTTTAAAATAGAAATGCATATGTATTAAAACTTCTTTGAAATATTTCTCCATAACTGGAGAAGAAAACCTTCCTAATGAACTGCACCAGAGCAGAGGGAAATCAAGGCAGAGCCAGGGTTTGTCAGGACTTGCTTGATCCTAATGAGCCCCGTGGTGCATTTGGGGCTGAGCCCTTGAAGCTCAGGGCCTGAGAGGAGATTGCACAAACCTTTCCAGGAGTCAAAGGCAGAGGAAACACCCAAAGTGTCTCGAGGCATTGATGGGGCCCACTGAGGTCCATCCCCAACACAGGCTCCTCATGGACTCCTTGGAGGAGAGAATTGGAGGCCAGGATTGCACAAAAGCCTCTCAGAGACTCAGTGTGGGAAGGAAAATCCAAAGTACCTTAAAAACCTTGAGTATCCCAAAGCATTAATGAGCCCCACTGAGTGTCAATGCAAAGCTCTCAAGGGACTCGTTAAAGTAATTGGAGATAATTGGAGGCCATGATTGCACAAACCTCTCATAGGTCAGTATTGAAAGGGAAGCACCAAGTACTTTAAAAAACCTGAAGTACCCTGAAGCATTAATGAGCCCCACTGAGTGTTGTTACTGACAAAAAATCTCCAGGGACTCATTAGAGCAGATAATTGGAGGCCAGGATTGCACAAAGCTCTCAGAGACTCCCAGGCAAAAGCCAAAGCCAAAGTCCTTTGAAAAACCTGCAGTCCCTGGGAGCATTCAGGAGCCCCCCAGGGCCATTCCTGGCCAAGGCTCCCCAGGGACTCCTTCCAGCAGATCCCTGAGCCCACTGGGATGTGGGGGGATGCTGAGGGCAGGACAAGGGGCTGACAGTGCCCAGCCTTGCTGGGGCTGTGCCAGGAGGCCCCAGGGCCTCAGGACAAGGTGTCTCCTCCCAGCCCTTGGTGGCACAGATGCTGCTGTGCCCCAGGGCACCAAGACTTGGCTTCTCTTTGTCCCCTCCTGTCATCCCTGCCTCCAGTTCTCTGCTCTGACTGGAGCCTGGGGACACTTTCTCAGTCGTGTCCCTCACTGGGACCCATTAAAACTTCAAGAAACTTTGAAGTTCAATTCTGACTTAAACTCTTGAGAGGTTTGTTCAAGTCCCTGTGAGGGACTGATGTTGAGGGCCTCAGCACCAAGCCCCGAGAGGGTCATTAAAGTCCTTGTGCTGTGTCTGTGGTGCTGAGCTGGGCCGGGCTCCTGGCACAGAGGCAGCTCCTGGCAAGCGGCAGCGCTGCAGAGAGACAGCTCTGGGCAGGAGCAGCTCCTGTGCACAGCCCAGCAGGGCTGGGGCACTGCCTGCAGCCAGCCCGGGCACAGCACAGAGGCACCCAGGGCTTCAGCTCAGCCGGGGCTGGGGAGGGGCTGAGAAGTGACTGCGGGAGAATCACTGCCAGCCCCTGGCACAGGAAGCCTCTGGCTGCAGGACAAGGCAGCTGCAGCTCCTGGAGGGATCTCCTGACGCTGGAACATCCCAATGTCTACGGATTCTGTGAGTATAACTCAGAGCATCTCGAGTGTAGGGGAGGTGAAATGCTCATGAGGCTCTGACATGCTGGGGGTTTCTGATCACTCCTAGAATATTTCCAATACAAGGATTTTGATAAAAATGAGGAAATTTCCTGAGTCTTTGTTTTCAGTTTCCTACTATTGGAGACTTGCAGGGAGGGAGGATAAACGTTATTATCAAGTGTTATGAATTTTGTCAAGTCCCTGGGACATCCGAACTGTTACTTTTAGTGATCAGCAGGTGCACAGGAGATCCCTCATGTGCTTTCAGCCACTCCTGTGCCCATGGACTGCACCAGCATCACCTTGGCTGCACCCATCAGGCTCAGTCTGAGCTGTCCTTTCTCCAAGCTGCAAACAGAACCTGCCCCCAACCAGTGCCCTGCACACAGGCAGGTTTCTGTAGGGCCCAGGAGAGTGCACAGAGATTTGGGGTCTGTGAGTGCTGGCAGGGAGAGATCAGGCACAGGGAAACAGCTCCAGGAGGAAAATCTCCACCAAGCAGAGATGAGATCAGGGAAGGAGAGAAAATAAACCCAGAAATGTTGTGGCAGGGAGAGTTCAGAGATCTCCACAGGATCCCTCCAGTGCAGCCCCTCCCTCTGAACAAGCCCCCTCCCTCCTGTCCCCCCAGCCAAGCCTCTGCCCTCAGGGCCGGGGGTCCAAGGCGTGAAGCCCCTCCTGGGCAGGCAGAGCTGCAGCAGAGCCGTGGGGCAGCTCTGCAGCCCCGGGCCCAGTTCCCTCTGCAGAGCACAGGGCTGGGAGCAGCTGCCCGGCACTGGGGGCTCTGGGAGGGGCCACAGCTGGCTCAGGGTGACGCTGTCCCCAGTGCCCGGCTGTGGGCAGTGCTGTCAGTGCAGCCAGGGCAGGAGCTCAATCTCCCTTCATCCAGTGCCATCACTGGGACTCTTGGCTGTCTCCCTGAGGTTTCCTTCCAAGCTGGGAGCTTCCCTCCAGGATGCAAACCTGTCCTAGAGCATCTTTGTGTTATCTGAAAGCCCCACAGAGAAAAGCAGAGATGCTGCAAGTGTGAAAATGCTGTTGGGGTGGTGAAATGAGCCAGGTGTGTCCTCGGCTACAAATGTGGTGCCTTGAAATAGGGACAGACCTTTGGGGGGTCTGTGGTGGATCCATCTTCTCCCAGCAGCACCTGGTGATCTTTAGGGAAACACGGGAGGGTGATCATTCTGCATTTGAGAAAAGTGAAACAGAGAAACTCTGAACAGGTCAGAATGACAGAGCATCTCCCCTCACTCTCCACTCATCATCTGGCCTCGCAAAAGTTGTTCTGTTCTGCCAGAGGGAAGCAGAAATGCTGAGGATTTCTGATATCCAAGAATGCCACGAGAGATGGGGGAGCTTAAAAAGAAAACCTCAGAACTCTTGAACACAAAAGGGTGTCTGTGTGTGTTCCAGGGGACGGTGGATGGGAAATGGCTTTGATTCTGCCTACACTCATTGCCTCTAACTCTTCACTGTCCTTTCTCCACGAACAGGAGCCCATGGCCAGAGACAGCAAATGTCCAACAGCAGCTCCATCAGCCACTTCCTCCTGCTGGCATTGGCAGACACGCGGCAGCTGCAGCTCCTGCACTTCTGCCTCTTCCTGGGCATCTCCCTGGCTGCCCTCCTGGGCAACGGCCTCATCATCAGCGCCGTAGCCTGCGGCCAGCACCTGCACACCCCCATGTTCTTCTTCCTGCTCAACCTGGCCCTCACCGACCTGGGCTCCATCTGCACCACTGTGCCCAAAGCCATGCACAATTCCCTCTGGGGCACCAGGCACATCTCCTACTCAGGATGTGCTGCTCAGCTCTTTTTCTTTCTGGTCTTCATCTCAGCAGAGTATTTCCTCCTGACCATCATGTGCTACGACCGCTACGTGTCCATCTGCAAACCCCTGCACTATGGGACCCTCCTGGGCAGCAGAGCTTGTGCCCACATGGCAGCAGCTGCCTGGGCCAGTGCCTTTCTCTACGCTCTCATGCACACGGCCAATACATTTTCCCTGCCCCTGTGCCAGGGCAATGCCCTGGGCCAGTTCTTCTGTGAAGTGCCCCAGATCCTCAAGCTCTCCTGCTCCAAATCCTACCTCCGGGAACTTGGACTCCTTGTGTTTTCCATCTCTGTAGCATTTGGTTGTTTTGTGTTCATTGTTTTCTCCTATGTGCAGATCTTCAGGGCCGTGCTGAGGATCCCCTCTGAGCAGGGACGGCACAAAGCCTTTTCCACGTGCCTCCCTCACCTGGCTGTGGTCTCCCTGTTCCTCAGCACTGCAGCATTTGCCTACCTGAAGCCCCCCTCCATCTCGTCCCCATCCCTGGATCTGGCACTGTCAGTTCTGTACTCGGTGGGTGCCTCCAGCCCTGGACCCCCTCATCTACAGCCTGAGGAACCAGGAGCTCAAGGATGCCCTCAGGAAAATGATGACGGGATTTTTTCAGAAGCAATAAAGTGTCAGTTTTCTCTCCATAGCCTGCAGTGTAACTCATTGCAGGCCCACCCTGTCTTCTCAAGTTTTTCATAGTGGCTGTGTGTGTGCAGGATTTCCTTTTTCATTTTGTGTTAATGTTGTGCTCAATGAAATTTTATTTATCCCATCATCATCCCATTACTGGGATTATTCATCCTATTTATAATTCACTGCTTACACCTGAAATTTTACCCAGACACAAAGTAAATGAGGAATCACCTCCTCTGTGCACTTTAGCAAAATAAAGGATCCTGCAGCAACTTGTTTGTCAGAAATCCTTCCTTTCAAACCTCATCTGAATCTGGCAGGGCAGTGCCTGTGTGCAGAGGGGGAGAGAAACGGAGTCCCAGCACAGCAGCAGTGCCAGGGAGCAGCAGCACTCGGTGTTTTCAGAGCTGCTCTGTTTATCCTTCCACACTGTCCTTCTGTCCTTGTGGGAGTCCTCAGCTCTGGGGGCTGCGGTGCTGTCCTGCTCTGTGGCTGTCCTGTGACCACAGGGGAGGTTGAGAGTTTTGTGTTATTTAAAAGTAGACAACAGTGGCTGGAATTGCTGGGCTGATCAGTGAAGTTTTTCAGAATTTTATGGCCCTGGGATGTGAGTCACAGGTGGATCACAGCGAGTCCTGGAGCTGACAATCTGAACATGAATAACAGAATGGACAAAGCTGCAGCTGAAATGTGACTTAAAAATAAATACCCAGAGTGGCCAGCCCAGAGATCGTGGTCTGTGACCTGGAACAACCACATTACAACAGGGACTGCAGACCCACCCAAACCCCACCCAAACCCAGCTCAGAGGGGCGATGGTGACCCCGTGGCAACCCCTGGGTACCAAAGCAGTGAAGCCGTGGAGAGCGAGAGGCTCAGTCGCTGACATTTCTGTGGGACGGGGCTGTCGTGTGAGGGGTGGGGTCTTTAGATCACAGGGGAATCATTGCCCAGGGATTTTTTTGTTCAGGTCTGTAGTGGGTTGATGCTGGCTGGACTCCAGGCACCCACCAAAGCTGCTCTCTCACTCCTGTCCACAGCTGGACAGGAGAGAGAAAATATAACAAAGGGTTCATGGGTTGAGATAAGGACCCAGAGAGATCCCTCATCCAACACCGTCCTGGGCAGAACAGGCTCGACTTTCAGATATACAGTGAATTTATTAATAACAAAATCAGAGAAGGATAATGAGAAGTAAAATAAGAACTTTCAAAACACCTTCCCCCACCCTCCATCCTTCCCACCGAGGGCACAGGAGACAGGGAATGGGGATTGTGGTCAGTTCATCTCCTGTGGCTCCTCCCGCTACTCAGGGAGAGGAGTTGTTCCCCTGTGAGACCGTGGGGTCCCTTCCCACGGGAGACAGTTCTCCGTGAACGTCTCTGACGTGGGTCCAATCTCACGAGCAGCAGTCCTCCCAAAACTGCTGCGGCGTGGGTCACTCTTCCATGGGGTCAGTTCTTCAAGGACAGGCTGCTCCAGCCTGGGAGCAGGGCCCCTCTCTCCACCGAGTCTCCCACTGGATCACAGCCTCCTCCAGGCATCCACCCGCTCCGGCGTGGGCACCTCCCCCAGGGGCTGCGGGTGGATCTCTGCATCCCCCGTGGATCCCCAGGGGCTGTGGGTGGATCTCTGCATCCCCCGTGGATCCCCAGGGGCTGCGGGTGGATCTCTGCATCCCCCGTGGATCCCCAGGGGCTGTGGGTGGATCTCTGCATCCCCCGTGGATCCCCGGGGGCTGTGGGCGGATCTCTGCATCCCCCGTGGATCCCCAGGGGCTGCAGGGGCACAGCTGCTCCCACCATGGTCTCACCACAGCCTGCAGAGGAATCTCGGCTCTGCCTCCTGGAGCACCTCCTCCCCCTCCTTCTCCTCTGCCCTTGGTGTCTCCCTGTTGTTTCCCCTCACATGTTCTCACCTCCTCCTCTTCTCTGACTAGAAAAACACTGTGTGCCCTTTGTTTTCATTTTCTTTCTGAAATCCTGTTCTCACAGAGGCGTTACCAACCTCTCTCATTGGCCCAGCCTTGGCCATTGCCACGGTCCATCTTCAGAGCCATTGGGGATTGGCTCTGCCGGACATGGTGGAAGCTTCCAGCAGCTTCTCACAGAAGCCACCTCTGTGGCCCCCCCGCTACCAAAACCCAGGCCATGCAAAACCAACACACACAGGAAGGAAAGCAACGGAGCCCCAGCGCTCCAGGGGCAGCAGGAGGAGCAGCTCTCGCTATGCCAAGGTCAGCCGGAGCTGTCAGGCGGCCCCAGGAGCCCAAGGCAAGCCAGAGCTGTTCCATGTTCCCTTGGTTCCGTGGGGCCCTGCAGTGTCACAAAGGCCCCGTCGGTTCTTTGGGGCCCAGCAGTGCCACCGTGGCCCCTTGGTTCCATGGAACGCCCCAGGGTCCCATGGTCCCCCTTGGTGCCACCAGCCCTGCAGTGTCACAATGGCCCCTGGCTCCACGAGGCCACGCAGGGTCACAGTGGTCTCCAGAGGAAGGGCAGCACCGAGCCCCAGGGGTTTCAGGGGCAGATGAGACACAGCCAGCAGAGGCCAGGCCGGCCAGATCTGTCTGTCCTGGCAGCTTGTCTGGGAGCAACCCTTGATATACGGAATTTGGGAGGTGGAATCCAGTTTTGGCCATTTGTGCCTGGACAAGCAGGACGAGTCCTTTTCCATAAAAAGGAAAGCACAGAGCCCCAGTGTTTGGAAGGCAGGTGAGATCTGGCCCTCAGGAGGCCAAGCCAGCCAGACTTGATGGTAATGGCAGCTTTTGTCTGGGAGCAACCCTTGGATATTGGGAATTTGGGAGGTGGAATCCCAGTTTTGGCCATGGGCGCCTTGTTGAGAAGGATGGGTTTTTTCCATATGAAAGAAAAGCACAAAGTCCAAGTGTTTTGGAAGAAGATGAGAGGTGGCCACCATGGGCGAGGGCAGCCAGACCTGTCTCTCCTGGCAGCTTTTGTCTGGAGCAATCCTTGCATATACGGAATTTGGGGGGAGAATCTCAATTTTGGCCATTTGTGCCTGGAGGAGAGGACGGTTCTTTTCCTTAGGAAGGAAATCACAGAGCCCCAGGGCTCCTGAGCCAGCCCCTGCTGCCCCCGGGAGGGAATTTGGGGAGGGGGCAGAGGGGGTGCGCAGCCCCCGCCGGGGGATGACCCCGCCCCAGCGCCCTTCGGTCAGCACCGAGCTGGGCTTGGGGCCGCAGGAGGAAGAGGCCGGTGGGAAGCAGATCCTGCAGGGGGGACAGGGCTTGGGCTCAGGGCAAGGTCCTGCCCTGCACACCCGGCTCAGGTGTGACCCTGCCCCGGGAAGGGAGCGGGACATTCCCATCCCCACGGATCAGGGCTGGGAGCAGCGCTGGGACCACGGACATGGAAATACTGGGAGCGACTGGGACCACACTGAGGGCTACTGGGAGCTACTGGGAGCAACTGGGAATGACGGGTGTGTGCTGGAGGCAACTGGGATATACTGGGAATGAATGAGATCATCCTGGGGGCACTGGAACCATTTCTGGGGCAACTGGGGTGACTGGAATGAGCATCTGGGGGTAACTGGGAGCAAACTGGGAGTACTGAGGTGCTGTGTGTACTGGGGCTGAGGTCATACTTGTGTGCTGGGAGTACTAGGGGCAACTGGGA
>JACSVZ010000696.1:0-15211 GCA_014706295.1 Lycocorax pyrrhopterus obiensis | reverse complement strand
GCTCCAGGGCCTTCTTCCTCCTCCTTCACCCAGGCCAGCTTGGGCACGCGTGGGGGTCTCTGCTCCATGTCAGTGACTGGATTTATGGCTACTTGCAGGAGAGATGCCCTGGAAAAGCTCCGGGGCAGCGAGTGCCACGGTCTGCCCTCAAGGGCACCTGCAGAAGAGAAGCCTCGAGAAGGCCAAAGGTCACCAAGTCCTGTGGCCAGGCCTCGAGGTCACCTGCAGGAGTAACGCCTCAGAAAAGCTCCGGGTCAACAAGGAACGAGTGCGCTGTGCGGGGGCTCCTCACAGCACCACTCTGTCCCGTCCTGTCCCGTCGCGTGCACCGAGCACTGTGGCGTGGCTGCGTCACCGCCAACACCTATGTCACCACGTGTCACAAAGGGCCCTGGAACAGCCCGTCCCGTTCCATCCCACGGTGACCATGCTGCACCGTGTCACAAAGGGCCCTTGCACACACTGCCACCTGCCCTGGGGCCGCCCCCAGCCCACCCAAAGTGGCCCAGGTTAGAAGGAATCCCTTGTCCCAAGTGTCTAAGACAGCCCGACGGGATCTTTAGGAACAGCTCAAACCATAAGCAAACGCTGCCCTGCTCTGCGGGCTCAGGGCAGCAGAAGGAGCCCCCAAGGCTGCCGACGCAGCTGCAGCGGGAAGGGCACGGGGCCTTCCACAGAAGCTGGCACGGCCTCCTTGGGACACGTGCCAGCCCGTGGCCATCCTAAACCCAGGGCTGTGACACAGACGAGGAAGGTGTGGGCCAGGGCACGAATGCTGCTCTGACCCCTGGGGCCCGGGGAGCACTGAAATCAGCAGGTGTGGCAGAGTCCCGGCCGAAGCAGACCTGCCAGCCCCCCGAGCCCTGGCCGCGCTGGTGCCCGTCTCCTGCCCCAGAGACCTGTGCCCCGGGGGGGCTTCTCTGCCAGAGGGCAGCCAAAGCCAACGTGCACTGGGGGCTGTGCTCCTTCCTACAGGGGCTGTTGGCAAGAGCACCTGGAGCACCTGGAGCACCTGGTGGCAATGCTTGGTGTCTGTCAGATGATGTTGCTCCTTCCTGGAACAAATTTTTTCATGGAAGGCATTGGCGGTAGCACCAGAACACCAACAGCTGCTGAGTTTCACAGGACAAAGAGACTCTACAGAGACACTGTCATGTTTCCTTGTGCTTTCTGTCTGTCTTTCTGCACTTTGAAAGAAAAAGAATTGGCCCAGCCTCTGATATTCAACGCTCCAGTTGCTGCGTGTCTGGCTTGTGGCAGCTCACGTCTAAAACACAGCTGGGTGCCTGCTGAGCACGGCAGCGGACGGCCACAAACAGGGAGGTCCCCAGGGAACATCAAGGCAGACACCTGGGAAGCGCAGAGGATAAGGATAACTCTGGGAGGAGAAGCTGTTCTGTGTCTCTGATTATGGCGCAGCACCCTGCAGGAGCAGCCAGACAGGTGCTGGAAGCAGAACATGTCCTGCCCTTTTCTGCTGTCACATGGACACGGACAGACTGTTGCCACAGGTCCACCAGGCTTGATCCAGGAACAATGGAGGGCCATGCATTGCTAGGGAAATGGCCTCCAGCAAGAGCAAAGCAGGATCTTGTAGCAGCAAAGCCTGAGCTGTGAACCGGGCCCATCTCCTCAGCCAGACACCAAAGTGCTTCCCTCCACCCCTGAATGTCCGCCACAACTCCCTGCTTTTTGTTCCAGCGCCTGCTGCTTCCTTCCTTTGTTCCAAGCAAGTCCAGGATTTAGTTTTGAAGCTCACGCACGTGTTCTTTAAGGTGCCTGCGTGGAGGGAGAGGGGCGGCAGCTGCAGCACAGGGCTCGTGTGCCATCAGAGTCTCTGTCCACGATGGCACCAATGCCGTGCTGCCTTGGGACGCCTGACTGTGGAAGGTGGGCGTGCCCTCAAGCACGGCCATTGGAAAGTCAGTCATGGGGCACAGGCTGCAGCTGAAGCTGCCAAGCGTTGCTGTGCGGCTGGCGAGTCAAGAGAAAGCCATTGTGGCCCAATTCTGCTGAAGCCTTTTGCCAAACCACGTGCAATTGTGCCCCACAGTATCCCCCCCTTTTGGCATGCCGGCTGGTGCGGATGCCTTTGTTGAGCAGGTGCCGGCGCTCGGGTCCCGCTGGTTCCTGTGCACACTCTGGTGCCGTTTCTGTGGCGTCCAGAGCCGCTTCGGCAGCAGCGACTCGGCAGCCCTGCTCCAGGGGACAGCGCCGCCCATCCCATGGTGGCAGCAGCTCTGCAGGCCCAGAGCTCCGTGTCAGGGGGGCCTCAGTCACAGCACCGTGGCCTGGGCAGCCGCGGGGGCCCGGGCTGGCCGCCAGCCCTGCCTCTGCCCCCTGCCCTGGCAGCACCCAGGGGCCGCGCCCCAGCAGGGCCCCCCTTGCCCTCCTTGTCCCCAGCCAGCGCAGCCTGAGCACCTCGGGGGTTTCCCCACCCTCCTGGTGGGGCGGTGTCCCGGCCTCGAGGGCTTCTGCCGCAGGCCTGAGAGACTCTCTGGGGAAGCGCCAGAGCAGCCAGGTGGCAGGAACAAGGCGGCTGTCTGGGGGCTGCTTACGGCCTCTGACACCCAATTCCTCAGGCCCCCCCCACCGCCCCAGCCCCTCAGGGGCCTCCTGTCCCCTTGTAGCCTCCTGCCACCCACTCCCTCGCACATCCCCCTCGTGCCTTCCCACTGCCTTGTCCCGTCAGGGCCTCCGCAGCACCTCATCCCTTCACGGCCTCCCACCTCCCCGGCCCCTCAGGGTCTCCCCCAACCTGCCCGGCAGCGACGCAGCCCCGACGGAGCTCCAGGGGAGGCCCATCAAGAGGCACCTCGGAGCCCTCAGCAATCCAGCCAGCAACCCAGGGGCAGGAGGACACGGATGGCGGTTCCTGGCTGGGAGAGGGCTTGTGGCCATCTCCAGGCACCAGTCTCGCAGGGATCCCCGCAGCTCCGGCCCCTGCCCACCCGCTCTGTCGGCAGCGTTAAGGCTTCTGCAGAACCACCAAAGGCCAAGGGGCCTCTGGCCATTTTCCCTTCCACACTGCACGCCTGGGCAACTTGCTGAGCACAAGCACCCTTTTTCCCCTCTTCCCCTATGCCCTGCAGACCCTGGGCAGCAAAAGAAAGCTCCCGGGAGTCCGTGTATTATAACACGTTCTATATTTACATCCTAAAGAAAAACAAAAAGGCGGCAAGAACAATCTTAAAGAAAAGAAAAATCCCCGCTGGCTCAGGTGGCCCCAGCAGACAGAGCCTCCCAGATCAGCTCTCCGCAGAGCTCCTCCAGCAGCACAGCCAGCCACGGCCCCACAGACAAGGCCGTTTCCTGCATGCCCTGCGGAACTGATCTTGCAGCTTCTTGAAAATGCAGTACGGAGCTCTCTCCACTGCCCTGAGGACGTACAGTGTTTGAACAGCCAGGCTTCTGATGGCAGGGCTGTCGTCATCTGCCATGTCTTCAAGGGCTGGAAGAGAGAGGAACAGAGCCACGGTCAGAGCCCAGATCCGCGGGGACCCGAGGAGAGCCCCCTGCCAGGGCCATCCCAGCCCGCTCTTGCCATGGCCAGGAGGGAGCAGGGACCAACGGGATCAGCCCGAAGGTGCTGGCCACGAATCCCCCGCGTGCCCCTGAAATCTCTGTGTGCTCTGCCCACGCCACCCGTCGTCCGCACGGGGAGCAGAGCCCTCCGCGGCCGGGGCAGGCCTTGCAGCTCCCCCCGACAGCCCCCGCTGCCACCCCGCTGCCCTCACTCACCCTCGCAGACGAGCCGGAGCTCTTCCTTCTGCCCCCTCAGGTGCCGCGCGGCGATCCCTGAGAACACAGAGCCTGTCACGGCCCCCCGCGGCACAGCTCCCTCACAGCGGCGCTGCCAGCCCTGTGGCCACAGGCTCTCCTCCCCCGCCAGGGCTCAGCCCGGGCCCTTGCCGCATCCTGACGCCCGAGGGCACGGCTGCGACAGGGCGGCAGCAGCCCCGAGGGCAGGCGGGGCTCCACAGCGCCGGGCCGGATCCCGCTGCCCTCGGGGCCAGCAGCCGGGGCTGGGGCCGAGCTGCGGCGGGGCGGGGAGGGACCCCGGGCTCGTGGCTCACCGATGAACCTGACGGCCGCCTCTCGCAGGGGCTCCTGTGGGCTGTCCAGGTACGACAGGGCCTGGCGCAGGTGCTCGGCCGCTCGGCTCCTGTCCTCTGCCAGCTGGAGAGGGCGCCCGGAGGGCGCCGTTGGCGCAGGCAGGCTCAGCCCCTTGGCCGGGCGCTCCCTGCGCCCGGCCCTGGCCTCCCTCCCCTGCCCGCACAGCCCTGAGACCCGGCCAGCAGCCGCTGGCGCCGGGCTCTGGAGGGGGCCGAGGGCCGGCTGCTGCCCCGGGAGCCGCGGTGCCGCCCCGCCCCACGGCCCAGCGGGGCCGGGGCTCCGTCGGCACCCGGCTCGGGGCCGCAGGAGCCTGGAGAAGAGCCCGCGCGGCCCAGGGAAGGGAGCAGCGTGCGGGGCGCAGGCTGGCGCCCCCGGGTGCAGCGCTTGGCAGGGGCACAGCTGCCAACCCCACACACACTGGGCACCGGGGGCAGGGGGCTTCTGCAGGCTGCGGCTGGGGCCTCCAGGCCCTCCTTACCAGGCCCTCGCCGAACCTCCACGTCTGATCCACCTGCAGCATCTGTTCGAGATCCCTCCTCTTCAGGAATCTGGCTGAAGAATGCAGCGTTTCCCGGGAGGCCTGGAGAGCAGCAGAGACCGGGAGATGGCACCACAGCCCAGGGCACAGGACCCACGTCCCTGTACCAAGGCCAGGAGGAGGCTGCAGCCCTCGAGGCGCCAGAGCAGGAGGCAGCCGAGCCCCCTCCCAGGGGGACACCAGCAGCCCACGAGTCCTCACCTCAACCACACGCTGGTTCTCGTCATGGCAGTGGAAGGAGAGTGGGAGCAGGCTCTGGTGCACGAGTGACTTCAGAGCCTTCTGTCCCTCTTCCGTTAATAACTCCATCATCTCTCGGAAGACAAACATGGAGCACAGCTGCACCTGGCTATCGTCCTGTGTGAAAGGAAGAAAAAAAGACCTCAGCATCGGCTGCTTCAGACCCACCTGGCCACAGGCCTGAAAATCCACAGGGCCTTACATTGTCAAAGAGCGGCAGGAGCGCCTCAGCCAGCTGCAGGGCGATGGGGCTGGCTATCGAGCGTGCATTATACAGGAACGAGGAGCTGAGTAGAACGATGGTCATCCTAACCACATCGCCGTCATTTTCCTGCAGGAGCTCCACGAGGCTTTCAGCCAGGCTCCACGTTCTTTTAGCCTGTGCGGAACACAAGTCTGTGAAACCCCCACCCTGCTGCTGCAAGGCCCAGAGGCCAAAGCACTCGGGTGGCTGAACGGGAGGCAGGAGAGCTGGGAGCAGTTGCCTCAGCGCCCGAAGCCCAGCCAAGCCCGAGCGACTGCGTTGCCCGGCCCCACGCTGCCGGCACAGCTTCAGCCGCTGTCCCCTTCTCACCATCGAGGGATCCTCGCTGAGCACCACGAGGCCTCGGAGTGCCAAGCGACGCCTCTCCCTGCACTCGCTCTGCAGGTTCTTTGACATGATCTCCAGGACGCTGTCTCCACATTCACTCAAGTCCAGGCACTCCAGGATCTGAAAGGCACGAGGCAGTGGCAGGGGACCCGGCCAGCAGGAGCCCGGAAGCGCACAGGGCTGGGCCCAGGCAGCAGCACAGGGCACGGGCACCGTCCCAGGCAGCTGCGGCTACGAGAGGGCAGAGAGCTGGGAGGCAGCTCAGCGAGGCAGCGCTGGCCTTCAGGCTCACCTCCACAAGGAACGCCATGGCGGCGAAATCCCAGTATGGCATCTCTTTGCTGAGCAGCTCGAGCAGGTAAAATGCAATCCCGGAACACAAGGGTATGGACGCACGGCGAATTTCTCTGACAGGAGGAAAAAGGAACCAGGACCCTGAGCCAGCGGGGGCAAACCTCTGCCAGGACTGACTCACAGAGGTCTGGTCTTTCCCCACCACCCTGCAAGGGGACCCGGGCCCTTTGGGAGGCGGCTCCTTGTGGGCACTCTCCTCTCCCAGCCCTTTCCAGTCTCCTTGGCCGTCCCTTGGTGACAAGGCCCTCTGGCTCACGACCACGGGGACTGTGTGGGGCACCCCGGGCACAGGGCACAAATGCCGGGGGTAGGTGGGGAGAAAGGGGGTCTCACCTGGCCAGCAGACCCACGGCATAGTGGTGGGTGTCAACACAGAGCAGTGTGTCCCAGCCACGCTTGCGTTCAATTGCCATCACCACATCCTCACACTGGAGCAGGCAGAGCAGGGCCTTCAGGGTCCGCACTGCAAACCTGTGTGCAGAGCAAATCCCAGGTCACGCTGGGAGCGCTGGCTCCTGCCCTGGGGACGTGGCAGGGACAGGAGGACTGGGATGGAGCACCTGTTGGGGTTGGTTGCAAGGCCGTGTTGCTCCTGGCATCCCTTCCAGAAGGTATCGACCTCCTCTGGCATATCTAACGTGCTGAAGAACACTTGGAAGAGCAGATGCACAAAGAGGCGGGGGAAATACACCGTCACTACTTGTGGCCAGCAGGGCACCTGGAGGATCTCCCACATCACCACAGTTGCCTGCAAAGGACAAAGCACCCCGAGACAGCGCTCAGTGCCGAGGTGTCCGTGTGGCAGGGCCCGAGCGTGGGAGGGAGAGGCCAGGGGAGACGCAGGGGGAGCACCGGGCCTGGTGCCCCTGAACCTGCCCTTAGGCCAGGTTTCAGCCCAGCGCCTGAGGCAGGGAGATGCAGTGGGGGAAGGAGGACGGAGAGCTGCCGGAGAGGTGACCTTGGGGTGAGCAAAGGCCAGTTCCAGAAACTCACAGCCAGGGCAAAGACATCCGTGTCGTCCCCATCTGAGGTGCACGTGCTGTGCTCTGGCCAGTTCCCCAGCACATTGAGGAGTATCAGCAGCACGGGCTCCGCAGTCCTGCTTGAGGACATGATCGTCCTCCACATGGTCGTAGCAGCTCTGTGGAGTCAGAGCCCTGTCTCAGGGGAGTGTTGGACACAGCACTGTGGCTTGGGCAGCAGCGGGAACCTGAGCTGGCTGCCAGCTCTGCCTCTGCCCGCTGCCCCTCACCGGCAGCACCCAGGCAGCCCAGCCCTGTGGGGACTGGCCCCCGAGGGGCAGGGAGGGAGCGTGGCAGCAGGCTCGGGGGCTGACATGCCAGGGCTGGGAAAGGGAGGAGAGCCAGAGGGCCCTGGAATTCTCTGTTTGTCAGACACCTGGGACAGGCTGTACAGGGTGATGAGCTGGTGAGCCCTGATCCTTCTGGGCAGGTGGGCCCCATACCTGTCACACGATGGGGCCACACGCAGGAGAGTCACCACTACATCAGCGGGGTGTGCCTCGGTCAGATCCAGAAGGGTCCTGTCCAGATTGTGCTCACCAGACTCGTTTGACGTGAGCCGTCGGTGGATGTACCTCACCATGGCGGGCACCTGCAGAAGGCACGGGGAGACTTGGAAAGCTGCCAGAGGGAGTAATGTCCCCAGCTTCCCCAGAGAAATGCTTCCCTTCCCACCACACTGCGATGGCCTCAAAGGCTTACAGTGACCAGCAGGTGTGGCTTGGGAGGCCAAGTGATTCCTGGGAGGATTGAACCCTGGCCGCAGGCTGCTTATTTGCTTTGGACTGGAAATACCCTTCTCCAAAAGCAAATCCAGCATGACAGCACTGGTGTCCATGTTGTCGACATCACAGTTTTCCATGGACCCCTGTGCCCGTGACGCTGGTCTGTTCCTGCCAAATGCGCTTGATGAATTTGCAAGTCCGGCAGGAGAACAAAGGACAGGCAAGAGAGGGATGTTCCATGGAGTGCTCCAAGCACGGTGCTCGGCTGAGCAGTGACAACAGGCCCAGCCCAGGTGGGGACGGCTGCAGGTACCTGCGCTGTTCTGTGGAAGAGGCCACGGGTGGGTTCTTGCTCTTGTGTCCGGTCCGTGGCTGCACCTGGCAAAGAGCGAGCGCAGCCAGAGCTGAGGGGCTGCGGGAGAGGCCGGGGAGCACAGCCCAGCCCTGCGCTGCCCAGGCAGGGACAGCCCCGGGATGCCCCAGGGGATGGAGCACGGCTGCTGCGAGGGGGTGTGCCCCGGCCTCTCCTCCCTCCTGTCCATGGGCATGTCCCCAGGGGATGGGATGGGATGGGATGGGATGGGATGGGATGGGATGGGATGGGATGGGATGGGATGGGATGGGATGGGATGGGGTGGGATGGGGCCAAGCTGGCTGCAGGCACCAGCCCTGTGGCCCCAGCTCTGCTACTCACCCTCCTGCAGCGGCTGGAACTGCTCCATCTCCTCAGGCTGCTGTGCTGGAGCAGCTCCAGGGCCTTCTTCCTCCTCTTTCACCCAGGCCAGCTTGGGCACGCGTGGGGGTCTCTGCTCCATGTCAGTGACTGGATTTATGGCTACTTGCAGGAGAGGTGCCTTGGAAAAGCGCCGGGGCAGCGAGTGCCACGGTCTGCCCTCAAGGGCACCTGCAGAAGAGAAGCCTCGGGAAGGCCAAAGGTCACCAAGTCCTGTGGCCAGGCCTCGAGGACCCAGCTCTGCTACTCACCCTCCCACAGCGGCTGGAACTGCTCCATCTCCTCAGGCTGCTGTGCTGGAGCAGCTCCAGGGCCTTCTTCCTCCTCCTTCACCCAGGCCAGCTTGGGCACGCGTGGGGGTCTCTGCTCCATGTCAGTGACTGGATTTATGGCTACTTGCAGGAGAGATGCCCTGGAAAAGCTCCGGGGCAGCGAGTGCCACGGTCTGCCCTCAAGGGCACCTGCAGAAGAGAAGCCTCGAGAAGGCCAAAGGTCACCAAGTCCTGTGGCCAGGCCTCGAGGTCACCTGCAGGAGTAACGCCTCAGAAAAGCTCCGGGTCAACAAGGAACGAGTGCGCTGTGCGGGGGCTCCTCACAGCACCACTCTGTCCCGTCCTGTCCCGTCGCGTGCACCGAGCACTGTGGCGTGGCTGCGTCACCGCCAACACCTATGTCACCACGTGTCACAAAGGGCCCTGGAACAGCCCGTCCCGTTCCATCCCACGGTGACCATGCTGCACCGTGTCACAAAGGGCCCTTGCACACACTGCCACCTGCCCTGGGGCCGCCCCCAGCCCACCCAAAGTGGCCCAGGTTAGAAGGAATCCCTTGTCCCAAGTGTCTAAGACAGCCCGACGGGATCTTTAGGAACAGCTCAAACCATAAGCAAACGCTGCCCTGCTCTGCGGGCTCAGGGCAGCAGAAGGAGCCCCCAAGGCTGCCGACGCAGCTGCAGCGGGAAGGGCACGGGGCCTTCCACAGAAGCTGGCACGGCCTCCTTGGGACACGTGCCAGCCCGTGGCCATCCTAAACCCAGGGCTGTGACACAGACGAGGAAGGTGTGGGCCAGGGCACGAATGCTGCTCTGACCCCTGGGGCCCGGGGAGCACTGAAATCAGCAGGTGTGGCAGAGTCCCGGCCGAAGCAGACCTGCCAGCCCCCCGAGCCCTGGCCGCGCTGGTGCCCGTCTCCTGCCCCAGAGACCTGTGCCCCGGGGGGGGCTTCTCTGCCAGAGGGCAGCCAAAGCCAACGTGCACTGGGGGCTGTGCTCCTTCCTACAGGGGCTGTTGGCAAGAGCACCTGGAGCACCTGGAGCACCTGGTGGCAATGCTTGGTGTCTGTCAGATGATGTTGCTCCTTCCTGGAACAAATTTTTTCATGGAAGGCATTGGCGGTAGCACCAGAACACCAACAGCTGCTGAGTTTCACAGGACAAAGAGACTCTACAGAGACACTGTCATGTTTCCTTGTGCTTTTCTGTCTGTCTTTCTTGCACTTTGGAAAGAAAAAGAATTGGCCCAGCCTCTGATATTCAACGCTCCAGTTGCTGCGTGTCTGGCTGTGGCAGCTCACGTCTAAACACAGCTGGGTGCCTGCTGAGCACGGCAGCGGACGGCCACAAACAGGGAGGTCCCCAGGGAACATCAAGGCAGACACCTGGGGAAGCGCAGAGGATAAGGATAACTCTGGGAGGAGAAGCTGTTCTGTGTCTCTGATTATGGCGCCAGCACCCTGCAGGAGCAGCCAGACAGGTGCTGGAAGCAGACATGTCCTGCCCTTTTCTGCTGTCACATGGACACGGGACAGACTTGTTGCCACAGGTCCACCAGGCTTGATCCAGGAACAATGGAGGGCCATGCATTGCTAGGGAATGGCCTCCAGCAAGAGCAAAGCAGGATCTTGTAGCAGCAAAGCCTGAGCTTGTGAACCGGGCCATCTCCTCAGCAGACACCAAAGTGCTTCCCTCCACCCCTGAATGTCCGCCACAACTCCCTGCTTTTGTTCAGCGCCTGCTGCTTCTTCCTTTGTTCCAAGCAAGTCCAGGATTTAGTTTTGAAGCTCACGCACGTGTCTTTAAGGTGCCTGCATGGAGGAGAGGGGCGGCAGCTGCAGCACAGGGCTCGTGTGCCATCAGAGTCTCTGTCTCACGATGGCACCAATGCCGCTGCCTTGGGACGCCTGACTGTGGAAGGTGGGCGTGCCCTCAAGCACGGCCATTGAAGTCAGTCAGGGGCACAGGCTGCAGCTGAAGCTGCCAAGCGTTGCTGTGCGGCTGGCGAGTCAAGAGAAAGCCATTGTGGCCAATTCTGCTGAAGCCTTTTGCCAAACCACGTGCAATTGTGCCCACAGTATCCCCCCCTTTGGCACGCCGGCTGGTGCGGATGCCTTGTTGAGCAGGTGCCGGCGCTCGGGGTCCCGCTGTTCCTGTGCACACTCTGGTGCCGTTTCTGTGGCGTCCAGAGCCGCTTCGGCAGCAGCGACTCGGCAGCCCTGCTCCAGGGGACAGCGCCGCCCTCCCCATGGTGGCAGCAGCTCTGCAGGCCCAGAGCTCCGTGTCAGGGGGGCCTCAGTCACAGCACCGTGGCCTGGGCAGCCGCGGGGGCCCGGGCTGGCCGCCAGCCCTGCCTCTGCCCCCTGCCCTGGCAGCACCCAGGGGCCGCGCCCCAGCAGGGCCCCCCTTGCCCTCCTTGTCCCCAGCCAGCGCAGCCTGAGCACCTCGGGGGTTTCCCCACCCTCCTGGTGGGGCAGTGTCCCGGCCTCGAGGGCTTCTGCCGCAGGCCTGAGAGACTCTCTGGGGAAGCGCCAGAGCAGCCAGGTGGCAGGAACAAGGCGGCTGTCTGGGGGCTGCTTACGGCCTCTGACACCCAATTCCTCAGGCCCCCCCCACCGCCCCAGCCCCTCAGGGGCCTCCTGTCCCCTTGTAGCCTCCTGCCACCCACTCCCTCGCACATCCCCCTCGTGCCTTCCCACTGCCTTGTCCCGTCAGGGCCTCCGCAGCACCTCATCCCTTCACGGCCTCCCACCTCCCCGGCCCCTCAGGGTCTCCCCCAACCTGCCCGGCAGCGACGCAGCCCCGACGGAGCTCCAGGGGAGGCCCATCAAGAGGCACCTCGGAGCCCTCAGCAATCCAGCCAGCAACCCAGGGGCAGGAGGACACGGATGGCGGTTCCTGGCTGGGAGAGGGCTTGTGGCCATCTCCAGGCACCAGTCTCGCAGGGATCCCCGCAGCTCCGGCCCCTGCCCACCCGCTCTGTCGGCAGCGTTAAGGCTTCTGCAGAACCACCAAAGGCCAAGGGGCCTCTGGCCATTTTCCCTTCCACACTGCACGCCTGGGCAACTTGCTGAGCACAAGCACCCTTTTTCCCCTCTTCCCCTATGCCCTGCGCACCCTGGGCAGCAAAAGAAAGCTCCCGGGAGTCCGTGTATTATAACACGTTCTATATTTACATCCTAAAGAAAAACAAAAAGGCGGCAAGAACAATCTTAAAGAAAAGAAAAATCCCCGCTGGCTCAGGTGGCCCCAGCAGACAGAGCCTCCCAGATCAGCTCTCCGCAGAGCTCCTCCAGCAGCACAGCCAGCCACGGCCCCACAGACAAGGCCGTTTCCTGCATGCCCTGCGGAACTGATCTTGCAGCTTCTTGAAAATGCAGTACGGAGCTCTCTCCACTGCCCTGAGGACGTACAGTGTTTGAACAGCCAGGCTTCTGATGGCAGGGCTGTCGTCATCTGCCATGTCTTCAAGGGCTGGAAGAGAGAGGAACAGAGCCACGGTCAGAGCCCAGATCCGCGGGGACCCGAGGAGAGCCCCCTGCCAGGGCCATCCCAGCCCGCTCTTGCCATGGCCAGGAGGGAGCAGGGACCAACGGGATCAGCCCGAAGGTGCTGGCCACGAATCCCCCGCGTGCCCCTGAAATCTCTGTGTGCTCTGCCCACGCCACCCGTCGTCCGCACGGGGAGCAGAGCCCTCCGCGGCCGGGGCAGGCCTTGCAGCTCCCCCCGACAGCCCCCGCTGCCACCCCGCTGCCCTCACTCACCCTCGCAGACGAGCCGGAGCTCTTCCTTCTGCCCCCTCAGGTGCCGCGCGGCGATCCCTGAGAACACAGAGCCTGTCACGGCCCCCCGCGGCACAGCTCCCTCACAGCGGCGCTGCCAGCCCTGTGGCCACAGGCTCTCCTCCCCCGCCAGGGCTCAGCCCGGGCCCTTGCCGCATCCTGACGCCCGAGGGCACGGCTGCGACAGGGCGGCAGCAGCCCCGAGGGCAGGCGGGGCTCCACAGCGCCGGGCCGGATCCCGCTGCCCTCGGGGCCAGCAGCCGGGGCTGGGGCCGAGCTGCGGCGGGGCGGGGAGGGACCCCGGGCTCGTGGCTCACCGATGAACCTGACGGCCGCCTCTCGCAGGGGCTCCTGTGGGCTGTCCAGGTACGACAGGGCCTGGCGCAGGTGCTCGGCCGCTCGGCTCCTGTCCTCTGCCAGCTGGAGAGGGCGCCCGGAGGGCGCCGTTGGCGCAGGCAGGCTCAGCCCCTTGGCCGGGCGCTCCCTGCGCCCGGCCCTGGCCTCCCTCCCCTGCCCGCACAGCCCTGAGACCCGGCCAGCAGCCGCTGGCGCCGGGCTCTGGAGGGGGCCGAGGGCCGGCTGCTGCCCCGGGAGCCGCGGTGCCGCCCCGCCCCACGGCCCAGCGGGGCCGGGGCTCCGTCGGCACCCGGCTCGGGGCCGCAGGAGCCTGGAGAAGAGCCCGCGCGGCCCAGGGAAGGGAGCAGCGTGCGGGGCGCAGGCTGGCGCCCCCGGGTGCAGCGCTTGGCAGGGGCACAGCTGCCAACCCCACACACACTGGGCACCGGGGGCAGGGGGCTTCTGCAGGCTGCGGCTGGGGCCTCCAGGCCCTCCTTACCAGGCCCTCGCCGAACCTCCACGTCTGATCCACCTGCAGCATCTGTTCGAGATCCCTCCTCTTCAGGAATCTGGCTGAAGAATGCAGCGTTTCCCGGGAGGCCTGGAGAGCAGCAGAGACCGGGAGATGGCACCACAGCCCAGGGCACAGGACCCACGTCCCTGTACCAAGGCCA
Source organism: Lycocorax pyrrhopterus obiensis (assembly GCA_014706295.1). Lineage (NCBI taxonomy): Eukaryota > Metazoa > Chordata > Aves > Passeriformes > Paradisaeidae > Lycocorax > Lycocorax pyrrhopterus. The sequence goes on along the minus strand of JACSVZ010000696.1, from coordinate 1,828 downwards.
GGAGGAGGCTGCAGCCCTCGAGGCGCCAGAGCAGGAGGCAGCCGAGCCCCCTCCCAGGGGGACACCAGCAGCCCACGAGTCCTCACCTCAACCACACGCTGGTTCTCGTCATGGCAGTGGAAGGAGAGTGGGAGCAGGCTCTGGTGCACGAGTGACTTCAGAGCCTTCTGTCCCTCTTCCGTTAATAACTCCATCATCTCTCGGAAGACAAACATGGAGCACAGCTGCACCTGGCTATCGTCCTGTGTGAAAGGAAGAAAAAAAGACCTCAGCATCGGCTGCTTCAGACCCACCTGGCCACAGGCCTGAAAATCCACAGGGCCTTACATTGTCAAAGAGCGGCAGGAGCGCCTCAGCCAGCTGCAGGGCGATGGGGCTGGCTATCGAGCGTGCATTATACAGGAACAAGGAGCTGAGTAGAACGATGGTCATCCTAACCACATCGCCGTCATTTTCCTGCAGGAGCTCCACGAGGCTTTCAGCCAGGCTCCACGTTCTTTTAGCCTGTGCGGAACACAAGTCTGTGAAACCCCCACCCTGCTGCTGCAAGGCCCAGAGGCCAAAGCACTCGGGTGGCTGAACGGGAGGCAGGAGAGCTGGGAGCAGTTGCCTCAGCGCCCGAAGCCCAGCCAAGCCCGAGCGACTGCGTTGCCCGGCCCCACGCTGCCGGCACAGCTTCAGCCGCTGTCCCCTTCTCACCATCGAGGGATCCTCGCTGAGCACCACGAGGCCTCGGAGTGCCAAGCGACGCCTCTCCCTGCACTCGCTCTGCAGGTTCTTTGACATGATCTCCAGGACGCTGTCTCCACATTCACTCAAGTCCAGGCACTCCAGGATCTGAAAGGCACGAGGCAGTGGCAGGGGACCCGGCCAGCAGGAGCCCGGAAGCGCACAGGGCTGGGCCCAGGCAGCAGCACAGGGCACGGGCACCGTCCCAGGCAGCTGCGGCTACGAGAGGGCAGAGAGCTGGGAGGCAGCTCAGCGAGGCAGCGCTGGCCTTCAGGCTCACCTCCACAAGGAACGCCATGGCGGCGAAATCCCAGTATGGCATCTCTTTGCTGAGCAGCTCGAGCAGGTAAAATGCAATCCCGGAACACAAGGGTATGGACGCACGGCGAATTTCTCTGACAGGAGGAAAAAGGAACCAGGACCCTGAGCCAGCGGGGGCAAACCTCTGCCAGGACTGACTCACAGAGGTCTGGTCTTTCCCCACCACCCTGCAAGGGGACCCGGGCCCTTTGGGAGGCGGCTCCTTGTGGGCACTCTCCTCTCCCAGCCCTTTCCAGTCTCCTTGGCCGTCCCTTGGTGACAAGGCCCTCTGGCTCACGACCACGGGGACTGTGTGGGGCACCCCGGGCACAGGCACAAATGCCGGGGGTAGGTGGGGAGAAAGGGGGTCTCACCTGGCCAGCAGACCCACGGCATAGTGGTGGGTGTCAACACAGAGCAGTGTGTCCCAGCCACGCTTGCGTTCAATTGCCATCACACATCTCACACTGGAGCAGGCGAGCAGGGCCTTCAGGGTCCGCACTGCAAACCTGTGTGCAGAGCAAATCCCAGGTCACGCTGGGAGCGCTGGCTCCTGCCCTGGGGACGTGGCAGGGACAGGAGGACTGGGATGGAGCACCTGTTGGGGTTGGTTGCAAGGCCGTGTTGCTCCTGGCATCCCTTCCAGAAGTATCGACCTCCTCTGGCATATCTAACGTGCCTGACGAACGACTTGGGAAGAGCAGATGCACAAAGAGGCGGGGGAAATACACCGTCACTACTTGTGGCCAGCAGGGCACCTGGAGGATCTCCCACATCACCACAGTTGCCTGCAAAGGAC
>JACSVZ010000217.1:25000-30737 GCA_014706295.1 Lycocorax pyrrhopterus obiensis | reverse complement strand
CCGGGGCCGGGGCCGGCGGTGCCGGGCGGCCGCTTTCGGGCCGGTTCTTTCACGGTCCGGCCGCGTCTCTGGCCCCCGCCGCCGCTCTGGCCGGCCGCAGGGGCTCTGCACTGAGGCGCCAGAGGGCGGCACGGAACGGCAGGGGCCGGGCCGGGGCCGGGGCCGGCGGTGCCGGGCGGCCGCTTTCGGGCCGGTTCTTTCACGGTCCGGCCGCGTCTCTGGCCCCCGCCGCCGCTCTGGCCGGCCGCAGGGGCTCCGCACTGAGGCGCCAGAGGGCGGCACGGAACGGCAGGGGCCGGGCCGGGCAGGGGCGGGGCAGCCGGGCGGCCGCTTTCGGGCCGGTTCTTTCACGGTCCGGCCGCGTCTCTGGCCCCCGCGCCTGCTGCTGGCCGGCCGCGGGGCCCGGCGCCGAGGCGCCGGAGGGCGGCACGGGAACCGGCCGGCCCCCGGCGTGACGGCCCCGCCGCCGGCACGGGGCCGGGCCGGGCCGGGGCGGGTGCCGGGCGGCCGCTTTCGGGCCGGTTCTTTCACGGTCCGGCCGCGTCTCTGGCCCCCGCCGCCGCTCTGGCCGGCCGCGGGGGCGCCGCACCGAGGCGCCGGAGGGCGGCACGGAACCGCCGGCCACCGGCGGGACCGGCCACGCCCGCCGGCAGGGGCCGGGGCCGGGGCAGGGGCGGGGCAGACGGGCGGCCGCTTTCGGGCCGGTTCTTTCACGGTCCGGCCGGGTCGCGGGCCCCCGCCGCCGCTGTGGCCGGCCGCAGGGGCTCCACGCCGAGGCGCCAGAGGGCGGCACGGAACGGCAGGGGCCGGGCCGGGCCGGGGCCGGCGGCGCCGGGCGGCCCCCTTCGGGCCGGTTCTTTCACGGTCCGGCCGCGTCTCTGGCCCCGCCGCCGCTCTGGCCGGCCGCAGGGGCTCCGCACTGAGGCGCCAGAGGGCGGCACGGAACGGCAGGGGCCGGGCCGGGCCGGGCAGGGGCGGGGCAGCCGGGCGGCCGCTTTCGGGCCGGTTCTTTCACGGTCCGGCCGCGTCTCCGGCCCCCGCCGCCGCTCTGGCCGGCCGCAGGGGCTCCGCACTGAGGCGCCAGAGGGGCGGCACGGAACGGCAGGGGGCCGGGCCGGGGCCGGGGCCGGCGGTGCCGGGCGGACCGCTTTCGGGCCGGTTCTTTCACGGTCCGGCCGGCGTCTCTGGCCCCTGCCGCCGCTCTGGCCGGCCGCGGGGGCTCCGCGCCGAGGCGCCGGAGGGCGGCACGGAAACCGCCGTCCCCGCGGGGACCGGCCCGCCCGCCGGCACGGGCCGGGCCGGGCCGGGGCCGGCGGTGCCGGGCGCCGCTTCGTGGCCGGTATCTTTTTCACGGGTCCGGCGCGTCCTCTGGGCCCCCGCCGCCGCTCTGGCCGCCGCAGGGGCTCCGCACTGAGGCGCCAGAGGGCGGCACGGAACGGCAAGGGGCCGTGCCGGGCAGGGGGCGGGGCAGCCGAGCGGCCGCATTTCGGGCCGGTTTCTTTTCACGGTCCCGGCCCCGCGTCCTGGCCCCCGCCGCCGCTCTGGCCGCCGGCGGGGGGCTCCGCGCCGAGGCGCCCGGAGGGCGCGCACGCGACCGCCGTCCCCCGGCGGTGACCGGCCCCGCCCGCCGGCACGGGGCCGGGCGGGCCGGGGCCGGCGGTGCCGGGCGGCCGCTTTCGGGCCGGTTCTTTCACGGTCCGGCCGCGTCTCTGGCCCCCGCCGCCGCTCTGGCCGGCCGCGGGGGCGCCGCACCGAGGCGCCGGAGGGCGGCACGGAACCGTCGGCCACCGGCGGGACGGCCACGCCCGCCGGCAGGGGCCGGGGCCGGGGCAGGGTCGGGGCAGACGGGCGGCCGCTTTCGGGCCGGTTCTTTCACGGTCCGGCCGGGTCGCGGGCCCCCGCCGCCGCTGTGGCCGGCCGCAGGGGCTCCACGCCGAGGCGCCAGAGGGCGGCACGGAACGGCAGGGGCCGGGCCGGGCCGGGGCCGGCGGCGCCGGGCGGCCCCCTTCGGGCCGGTTCTTTCACGGTCCGGCCGCGTCTCTGGCCCCCGCCGCCGCTCTGGCCGGCCGCAGGGGCTCCGCACTGAGGCGCCAGAGGGCGGCACGGAACGGCAGGGGCCGGGCCGGGCCGGGCAGGGGCGGGGCAGCCGGGCGGCCGCTTTCGGGCCGGTTCTTTCACGGTCCGGCCGCGTCTCTGGCCCCCGCCGCCGCTCTGGCCGGCCGCAGGGGCTCCGCACTGAGGCGCCAGAGGGCGGCACGGAACGGCAGGGGCCGGGCCGGGGCCGGGGCCGGCGGTGCCGGGCGGCCGCTTTCGGGCCGGTTCTTTCACGGTCCGGCCGCGTCTCTGGCCCCCGCCGCCGCTCTGGCCGGCCGCGGGGGCTCCGCGCCGAGGCGCCGGAGGGCGGCACGGAACCGCCGGCCCCCGGCGGGACCGGCCCCGCCCGCCGGCACGGGGCCGGGCCGGGGCCGGGGCCGGCGGTGCCGGGCGGCCGCTTTCGGGCCGGTTCTTTCACGGTCCGGCCGCGTCTCTGGCCCCCGCCGCCGCTCTGGCCGGCCGCAGGGGCTCCGCACTGAGGCGCCAGAGGGCGGCACGGAACGGCAGGGGCCGGGCCGGGCAGGGGCGGGGCAGCCGGGCGGCCGCTTTCGGGCCGGTTCTTTCACGGTCCGGCCGCGTCTCTGGCCCCCGCCGCCGCTCTGGCCGGCCGCGGGGGCTCCGCGCCGAGGCGCCGGAGGGCGGCACGGAACCGCCGGCCCCCGGCGGGACCGGCCCCGCCCGCCGGCACGGGGCCGGGCCGGGGCCGGGGCCGGCGGTGCCGGGCGGCCGCTTTCGGGCCGGTTCTTTCACGGTCCGGCCGCGTCTCTGGCCCCCGCCGCCGCTCTGGCCGGCCGCAGGGGCTCCGCACTGAGGCGCCAGAGGGCGGCACGGAACGGCAGGGGCCGGGCCGGGCAGGGGCGGGGCAGCCGGGCGGCCGCTTTCGGGCCGGTTCTTTCACGGTCCGGCCGCGTCTCTGGGCCCCGCCGCCGCTCTGGCCGGCCGCGGGGGCTCCGCGCCGAGGCGCCGGAGGGCGGCACGGAACCGCCGGCCCCCGGCGGGACCGGCCCCGCCCGCCGGCACGGGGCCGGGCCGGGGCCGGGGCCGGCGGTGCCGGGCGGCCGCTTTCGGGCCGGTTCTTTCACGGTCCGGCCGCGTCTCTGGCCCCCGCCGCCGCTCTGGCCGGCCGCGGGGGCGCCGCACCGAGGCGCCGGAGGGCGGCACGGAACCGCCGGCCACCGGCGGGACCGGCCACGCCCGCCGGCAGGGGCCGGGGCCGGGGCAGGGGCGGGGCAGCCGGGCGGCCGCTTTCGGGCCGGTTCTTTCACGGTCCGGCCGGGTCGCGGGCCCCCGCCGCCGCTGTGGCCGGCCGCAGGGGCTCCACGCCGAGGCGCCAGAGGGCGGCACGGAACGGCAGGGGCCGGGCCGGGCCGGGGCCGGCGGCGCCGGGCGGCCCCCTTCGGGCCGGTTCTTTCACGGTCCGGCCGCGTCTCTGGGCCCCGCCGCCGCTCTGGCCGGCCGCGGGGGCTCCGCGCCGAGGCGCCGGAGGGCGGCACGGAACCGCCGGCCCCCGGCGGGACCGGCCCCGCCCGCCGGCACGGGGCCGGGCCGGGGCCGGGGCCGGCGGTGCCGGGCGGCCGCTTTCGGGCCGGTTCTTTCACGGTCCGGCCGCGTCTCTGGCCCCCGCCGCCGCTCTGGCCGGCCGCAGGGGCTCCGCACTGAGGCGCCAGAGGGCGGCACGGAACGGCAGGGGCCGGGCCGGGCAGGGGCGGGGCAGCCGGGCGGCCGCTTTCGGGCCGGTTCTTTCACGGTCCGGCCGCGTCTCTGGGCCCCGCCGCCGCTCTGGCCGGCCGCGGGGGCTCCGCGCCGAGGCGCCGGAGGGCGGCACGGAACGGCAGGGGCCGGGCCGGGCCGGGGCCGGCGGCGCCGGGCGGCCCCCTTCGGGCCGGTTCTTTCACGGTCCGGCCGGGTCGCGGGCCCCCGCCGCCGCTCTGGCCGGCCGCAGGGGCTCCACGCCGAGGCGCCAGAGGGCGGCACGGAACGGCAGGGGCCGGGCCGGGCCGGGGCCGGCGGCGCCGGGCGGCCCCCTTCGGGCCGGTTCTTTCACGGTCCGGCCGCGTCTCTGGCCCCCGCCGCCGCTCTGGCCGGCCGCAGGGGCTCCGCACTGAGGCGCCAGAGGGCGGCACGGAACGGCAGGGGCCGGGCCGGGCCGGGCAGGGGCGGGGCAGCCGGGCGGCCGCTTTCGGGCCGGTTCTTTCACGGTCCGGCCGGGTCGCGGGCCCCCGCCGCCGCTCTGGACGGCCACGGGGGCGCCGCGCCGAGGCGCCGGAGGGCGGCACGGAACCGCCGTCCCCCGGCGGGACCGGCCCCGCCCACCGGCACGGGGCCGGGCCGGGGCCGGGGCCGGCGGTGCCGGGCGGCCGCTTTCGGGCCGGTTCTTTCACGGTCCGGCCGCGTCTCTGGCCCCCGCCGCCGCTCTGGCCGGCCGCGGGGGCTCCGCGCCGAGGCGCCGGAGGGCGGCACGGAACCGCCGGCCCCCGGCGGGACCGGCCCCGCCCGCCGGCACGGGGCCGGGCCGGGGCCGGGGCCGGCGGTGCCGGGCGGCCGCTTTCGGGCCGGTTCTTTCACGGTCCGGCCGCGTCTCTGGCCCCCGCCGCCGCTCTGGCCGGCCGCAGGGGCTCCGCACTGAGGCGCCAGAGGGCGGCACGGAACGGCAGGGGCCGGGCCGGGCAGGGGCGGGGCAGCCGGGCGGCCGCTTTCGGGCCGGTTCTTTCACGGTCCGGCCGCGTCTCTGGCCCCCGCCGCCGCTCTGGCCGGCCGCGGGGGCGCCGCACCGAGGCGCCGGAGGGCGGCACGGAACCGCCGGCCACCGGCGGGACCGGCCCCGCCCGCCGGCAGGGGCCGGGGCCGGGGCAGGGGCGGGGCAGCCGGGCGGCCGCTTTCGGGCCGGTTCTTTCACGGTCCGGCCGCGTCTCTGGCCCCCGCCGCCGCTCTGGCCGGCCGCGGGGGCTCCGCGCCGAGGCGCCGGAGGGCGGCACGGAACGGCAGGGGCCGGGCCGGGCCGGGGCCGGCGGCGCCGGGCGGCCCCCTTCGGGCCGGTTCTTTCACGGTCCGGCCGGGTCGCGGGCCCCCGCCGCCGCTCTGGCCGGCCGCAGGGGCTCCACGCCGAGGCGCCAGAGGGCGGCACGGAACGGCAGGGGCCGGGCCGGGCCGGGGCCGGCGGCGCCGGGCGGCCCCCTTCGGGCCGGTTCTTTCACGGTCCGGCCGCGTCTCTGGCCCCCGCCGCCGCTCTGGCCGGCCGCAGGGGCTCCGCACTGAGGCGCCAGAGGGCGGCACGGAACGGCAGGGGCCGGGCCGGGCCGGGCAGGGGCGGGGCAGCCGGGCGGCCGCTTTCGGGCCGGTTCTCTCACGGTCCGGCCGCGTCTCTGGCCCCCGCCGCCGCTCTGGCCGGCCGCGGGGGCTCCGCGCCGAGGCGCCGGAGGGCGGCACGGAACCGCCGGCCCCCGGCGGGACCGGCCCCGCCCGCCGGCACGGGGCCGGGCCGGGGCCGGGGCCGGCGGTGCCGGGCGGCCGCTTTCGGGCCGGTTCTTTCACGGTCCGGCCGCGTCTCTGGCCCCCGCCGCCGCTCTGGCCGGCCGCAGGGGCTCCGCACTGAGGCGCCAGAGGGCGGCACGGAACGGCAGGGGCCGGGCCGGGCAGGGGCGGG
>JACSVZ010000217.1:15000-17500 GCA_014706295.1 Lycocorax pyrrhopterus obiensis | reverse complement strand
GGGGGGGAGCCCGGGGGCGAGGCCCGCGCCTCGCCTCCCTTGCTCTCTCTGCCTCGGCCCTCCGCGGCCTTTTCGCGCCGTCTCTCGCTCTCCCCGGCCGCCGCCGCCACACCCTGGCGCGGCCCCGGGCGAGGACGAGCTCCGCCCCAGCGGCTCGCTCCGGGAGCGGGGAGCTACGGAGCGCTCCCCGAGTCTGCATTTAGGGGGACGAAGGCCCTGCGCGGCACGCGACGACCGCGACGACGCCGACGACCGGGCCCCCGGCAAGGGGAAAGGACCGAGGCCGCCGAGGAAAACGCTTCCCTCGCCGAACCCCGCCGCCTTCCCCCCCTGCTCCGGGCGCCGGCCGCACGCCGCCGCCGCCGGCAACCGCGGGCAACGGACCTGCGAGGCGACCCCAGCCGCGCCGCCGGGGTGGCCCCCCCGGACGGCGATTGATCGTCAAGCGACGCTCAGACAGGCGTAGCCCCGGGAGGAACCCGGGGCCGCAAGTGCGTTCGAAGTGTCGATGATCAATGTGTCCTGCAATTCACATTAATTCTCGCAGCTAGCTGCGTTCTTCATCGACGCACGAGCCGAGTGATCCACCGCTAAGAGTTGTCTGGCTTTCGGCACCGACTCCGCGCGCGCGGAGGGGCCGGGACCGCTCGCGTGAAGCAGACCCTTTTTTCTTTCGGCGAGGACGCGCGCGCGCCCCGCTTCGACCGTACGAGCACACAGAAACGGAGGAGGAGGGCGGGGAAAAAAAAAAAAAAAAAAAGGAGAAACCCACGGAACGCTCCGAAGGCCGGCAAAGGCAGGGGAGCCCGCGCTCCCAACCGCCTCCCCCCGCAAGGGGAGACGCCGCCTCGCGTGCCAGCTTTCGGAGGCGGCCCAGGCGCCCGGGCTCGGCCCGGCCTCCGCGCAGAGGGCCGCGCGGCGCGCGCCGGACCGCGGGGGCGTCGGATCCCACCCGGCCTCGATCGCGGGACACGGCCGGCGGACCTCGCTCGCGCTCGGCTCCCTTCACCACGCCGCAGACTCGCGGAGCGCCGCCGCAGCACCGCGCAGCCGGCTCTCCCCCCCTAACGACCCACAGCGCCCGAGACGCACGCGGCGACGCCGCTCCACCGGGGCCGCCCCCCACCACGGGACCGCTCCCGCCGGGAGGCGAGCGTCTGGCGGCCGGGCTCCGCCGCCGGCGCCGGAGGCGGACGCCGCCGAGAACCGAGCCGGCGTCGCGAGCACCCGAGGCCTGCCGGACGGCAAGACCCGCCGCCACCGCGGCCGCCCTCCCGGAACCGCCGCCGCCGCTTCGCACCTTCGGGGCCCCTTCCGCGGGCACGCGCCCGGCGGAAAGGCGTACGGCGCTGAGCCGGGGGGCAACGCCGGCTCTCCCCGTTTTCACGCGGAGACCGGGCGGAGACGCGCCCCCGCGACCGCCCGCACGCCCCCCTTCGGCCCACACGCGGCCGGGAAGGGCGACGGGGAAGCGACGGGCAGGGCCCGGGACGGGACCACCGGCAGCGACGGCGGGCGCCTTCCGGCCGACCGTCCCCCGGGGGGGGGACACTCGCCGAGCGGCGACGCCACCGCTCGGCCCGGGGCCGCCCGCACTCGCTGGCCTCCGGCGACGGAGAGACCGCCGAGCGCTCACCCGGGCAGGTGGGCGGCCGAGCGGGGACGGCCGGCGGACGGAGCCGCCGGTGCGTTCGAGGAGAAGGCCGTCGAGGGGAAGGAGGCGCGGCAGCGGACCGGCGCGGCGCCACGCGCGAGAGCCTGCGGCGGCAGCCCAGGAAGAGAGCGCGGCGGGCCCCGGCGGCCGCAACCCCGCAGCTGAGGAAGGGCGGAGAGCGCGCGCTCTCCGCCACCGTCGCCCGTTTCGAGGCGAGGGGGTCGGCCCCGCGGCCGACCGCGCGCCACGGTCTCTCTGCCGAGACCGGGCCGCGGAGAGGGGGGGGCAGGGCGCCCCTCCCCGGCACGGCTGCCCGCCCGCGCGCGCGCGCGGCGGGGCCACGACGACGAGGAGCACGGCCGGCCACGACGGTCACCACCGCAGGGGATCGGCGGGAGCAGCTCCCCACCCCTCGATGGCGCCGCGCCGCCGCCCGGCACCCGCCGCCGCCGCCGCCGCCGCCGCCGCCGCGGCGGGGCGCACCGAGCCGCCCGAGTCTTTAAACCTCCGCCCGGCTCCGCGGCCCCACAGCACCCCCCGGCGTTTGACGACGCCGAGGGGCTCCGAGGCCGCCGAGGCGCGGAGCGCTAGGTACCTGGCCCTGGGGCGAGGGAAACGACCTGCAATGGCCCCGCGGGGGTGCCTCCCCCGCTGCCGCCCTCGGGAGAGCGTCCGCCCGCGGGGGCGCGCCCGTCATCCACCGCCACCACCGCGGCGTCCTACTCGGGGCCCGGGGTTTCCCTCAGTAGCCCGGCGCTGCGCCCGAGAGGACCGCCACGGCTCGGGCCGCCCCGCCGGCACGGGGACACGACCCGGCACCGAGAGCCTCGCGCAACCCCGCCGAGA
>JACSVZ010000217.1:0-10000 GCA_014706295.1 Lycocorax pyrrhopterus obiensis | reverse complement strand
CACGCCCCACGGCGCGTCCCCGCGGCACCTCCGACACACTGGCACAGGTCGGGAGCCGGGAACGGGGCACCGCCACGCCTCGGCCCACTGGGCCCGTCCTCGGGGCTCTCGGGGAAGGGCCGGGGAAAGCCCCACCGGGCTCGACACAACACAGCGCCCCGGCCGCGTCTGCCCCCGGCTGCCGGCCACCGCACCAGGCCGACAGCCGAAAACCGAGCCCGCCGAGCGGGCGCCGGCTTAAGGCCGGGCGGAAAAAGGGACGAGGCGCCGCCGCCTCGCTGCCACCATCCCCTGGGTGCCAGGGCCGGAGTGGGACACACTCGCGGCTTTCTCCCTCTCACCTAGGCCGACAAGCGGCTCGCACCGTCTTTCGGCCTTTTCCATCACCGGCGTGTACGGGAAACCGGATGAAGCCACGCGACTCATCCCGGCTGTTGGAGACACTTCGTGCTGGCGGCCGCACGCGCGGCCGCCGTTCTCGGCCTTCGACACAGGCACCGCCAGCCTGCGGGGACACGGCCCATCACCCGCTCCCACAATACGGAGGAACGAGTCCGAAGCCCCGGACGCCTCCAAGAGAACCAATCGTACTCGACCGGGGCGGCGCGCCGAAGCACGCCGCCTCCTACCATGACGTAACTGGAGGCAGCCAAAAACAGCGACCCCTTGGTGAACTTCCAGGACTGGTGGGGGCAACAGGTCTACCCGGCCCCTGCCGAAATTTGTCCAAGTCCCGCCGGAGCCGGGTAGACCTGTTGGCCCCGCGACCGGGCGCCGCCGGGGCGCCACGCCGACGGTTTCGGGCCACGGCTGGCGGCCGCGGCCGGGCCCGGAGCCGGGTAGACCTGGCCGCCCGGGGCCGCCCCGGAGCCGGGTAGACCTGTTGGCCCCGCGACCGGGCGCCGCCGGGGCGCCACGCCGACGGTTTCGGGCCACGGCTGGCGGCCGCGGCCGGGCCCGGAGCCGGGTAGACCTGGCCGCCCGGGGCCGCCCCGGAGCCGGGTAGACCTGTTGGCCCCGCGACCGGGCGCCGCCGGGGCGCCACGCCGACGGTTTCGGGCCACGGCTGGCGGCCGCGGCCGGGCCCGGAGCCGGGTAGACCTGGCCGCCCGGGGCCGCCCCGGAGCCGGGTAGACCTGTTGGCCCCGCGACCGGGCGCCGCCGGGGCGCCACGCCGACGGTTTCGGGCCACGGCTGGCGGCCGCGGCCGGGCCCGGAGCCGGGTAGACCTGGCCGCCCGGGGCCGCCCCGGAGCCGGGTAGACCTGTTGGCCCCGCGACCGGGCGCCGCCGGGGCGCCACGCCGACGGTTTCGGGCCACGGCTGGCGGCCGCGGCCGGGCCCGGAGCCGGGTAGACCTGGCCGCCCGGGGCCGCCCCGGAGCCGGGTAGACCTGTTGGCCCCGCGACCGGGCGCCGCCGGGGCGCCACGCCGACGGTTTCGGGCCACGGCTGGCGGCCGCGGCCGGGCCCGGAGCCGGGTAGACCTGGCCGCCCGGGGCCGCCCCGGAGCCGGGTAGACCTGTTGGCCCCGCGACCGGGCGCCGCCGGGGCGCCACGCCGACGGTTTCGGGCCACGGCTGGCGGCCGCGGCCGGGCCCGGAGCCGGGTAGACCTGGCCGCCCGGGGCCGCCCCGGAGCCGGGTAGACCTGTTGGCCCCGCGACCGGGCGCCGCCGGGGCGCCACGCCGACGGTTTCGGGCCACGGCTGGCGGCCGCGGCCGGGCCCGGAGCCGGGTAGACCTGGCCGCCCGGGGCCGCCCCGGAGCCGGGTCGACCTGTTCGCCCTCTGGCCGGACGCCGCCTGGACGGCACGCCGACGCTTCCGGCAACGGCTGGTGGCCGCGGCCGGCTCCGGAGACAAGGCATCCTCTTGCCATCCCAGAGCCGGGGGAACCCCAACGGCACCGTAACGCCCCGGAACCGGATGGCTCTAGCAACCCTGTCCCTCCCGAGAACCCAGTATCGAGACCAAAAAAAATTTTCGACAAAAATCAGCTTTCGTTTTTTGAACGAATACATCTTTATTGTGCTAGGAACAAGAAAGCTTTCCGAAAAAAAAAATTCTTTGCAAATTTGATTCGGTTTTCCTTTTTTGCGCACACCACTCCCAGCCGCGGTCACTGGGATCCGGAGCCCTTCGCCCGGCCAGCCCACACATCGACGCACTAAAACGGAGTCCCCACGCCCCGCGGGGACCCCACACAGCCTCACCACAGCCCAGAACCTCCCGGGAGATAGCGGGGAGGGGAAGCTGGTACGGAGGGCAGCACTTCGAACGAAGCCGCCGGACCCCGGCGCGACCGGCCCCGACGGCAGGCAGGGGCCGGGCCATGGCCGGCCGGCCGGGCGGCCGCCTTCGGCCTGGTTCTATCACGGTCCGGCCGGGTCTCTGGCCCCCGCCGCTGCTCTGGCCGGCCGCGGGGGCTCCGCGCCGAGGCGCCGGAGGGCGGCACGGAACCGCCGGCCCCCGGCGGGACCGGCCCCGCCCGCCGGCACGGGGCCGGGCCGGGGCCGGGGCCGGCGGTGCCGGGCGGCCGCTTTCGGGCCGGTTCTTTCACGGTCCGGCCGGGTCTCTGGCCCCCGCCGCTGCTCTGGCCGGCCGCGGGGGCTCCGCGCCGAGGCGCCGGAGGGCGGCACGGAACCGCCGGCCCCCGGCGGGACCGGCCCCGCCCGCCGGCACGGGGCCGGGCCGGGGCCGGGGCCGGCGGTGCCGGGCGGCCGCTTTCGGGCCGGTTCTTTCACGGTCCGGCCGCGTCTCTGGCCCCCGCCGCCACTCTGGCCGGCCGCGGGGCGCCGCACCGAGGCGCCGGAGGGCGGCACGGAACCGCCGGCCACCGGCGGGACCGGCCACGCCCGCCGGCAGGGGCCGGGGCCGGGGCAGGGGCGGGGCAGACGGGCGGCCGCTTTCGGGCCGGTTCTTTCACGGTCCGGCCGGGTCGCGGGCCCCCGCCGCCGCTCTGGTCGGCCGCGGGGGCGCCGCGCCGAGGCGCCGGAGGGCGGCACAAAACCGCCGTCCCCCGGCGGGACCGGCCCCGCCCGCCGGCACGGGGCCGGGCCGGGGCCGGGGCCGGCGGTGCCGGGCGGCCGCTTTCGGGCCGGTTCTTTCACGGTCCGGCCGCGTCTCTGGCCCCCGCCGCCGCTCTGGCCGGCCGCAGGGGCTCCGCACTGAGGCGCCAGAGGGCGGCACGGAACGGCAGGGGCCGGGCCGGGCAGGGGCGGGGCAGCCGGGCGGCCGCTTTCGGGCCGGTTCTTTCACGGTCCGGCCGCGTCTCTGGCCCCCGCCGCCGCTCTGGCCGGCCGCGGGGGCTCCGCGCCGAGGCGCCGGAGGGCGGCACGGAACCGCCGTCCCCCGGCGGGACCGGCCCCGCCCGCCGGCACGGGGCCGGGCCGGGGCCGGGGCCGGCGGTGCCGGGCGGCCGCTTTCGGGCCGGTTCTTTCACGGTCCGGCCGCGTCTCTGGCCCCCGCCGCCGCTCTGGCCGGCCGCGGGGGCGCCGCACCGAGGCGCCGGAGGGCGGCACGGAACCGCCGGCCACCGGCGGGACCGGCCACGCCCGCCGGCAGGGGCCGGGGCCGGGGCAGGGGCGGGGCAGACGGGCGGCCGCTTTCGGGCCGGTTCTTTCACGGTCCGGCCGGGTCGCGGGCCCCCGCCGCCGCTCTGGCCGGCCGCGGGGGCGCCGCGCCGAGGCGCCGGAGGGCGGCACAAAACCGCCGTCCCCCGGCGGGACCGGCCCCGCCCGCCGGCACGGGGCCGGGCCGGGGCCGGGGCCGGCGGTGCCGGGCGGCCGCTTTCGGGCCGGTTCTTTCACGGTCCGGCCGCGTCTCTGGCCCCCGCCGCCGCTCTGGCCGGCCGCGGGGGCTCCGCGCCGAGGCGCCGGAGGGCGGCACGGAACCGCCGTCCCCCGGCGGGACCGGCCCCGCCCGCCGGCACGGGGCCGGGCCGGGGCCGGGGCCGGCGGTGCCGGGCGGCCGCTTTCGGGCCGGTTCTTTCACGGTCCGGCCGCGTCTCTGGCCCCCGCCGCCGCTCTGGCCGGCCGCGGGGGCTCCGCGCCGAGGCGCCGGAGGGCGGCACGGAACCGCCGGCCCCCGGCGGGACCGGCCCCGCCCGCCGGCACGGGGCCGGGCCGGGGCCGGGGCCGGCGGTGCCGGGCGGCCGCTTTCGGGCCGGTTCTTTCACGGTCCGGCCGCGTCTCTGGCCCCCGCCGCCGCTCTGGCCGGCCGCAGGGGCTCTGCACTGAGGCGCCAGAGGGCGGCACGGAACGGCAGGGGCCGGGCCGGGGCCGGGGCCGGCGGTGCCGGGCGGCCGCTTTCGGGCCGGTTCTTTCACGGTCCGGCCGCGTCTCTGGCCCCCGCCGCCGCTCTGGCCGGCCGCAGGGGCTCCGCACTGAGGCGCCAGAGGGCGGCACGGAACGGCAGGGGCCGGGCCGGGCAGGGGCGGGGCAGCCGGGCGGCCGCTTTCGGGCCGGTTCTTTCACGGTCCGGCCGCGTCTCTGGCCCCCGCCGCCGCTCTGGCCGGCCGCGGGGGCTCCGCGCCGAGGCGCCGGAGGGCGGCACGGAACCGCCGTCCCCCGGCGGGACCGGCCCCGCCCGCCGGCACGGGGCCGGGCCGGGGCCGGGGCCGGCGGTGCCGGGCGGCCGCTTTCGGGCCGGTTCTTTCACGGTCCGGCCGCGTCTCTGGCCCCCGCCGCCGCTCTGGCCGGCCGCGGGGGCGCCGCACCGAGGCGCCGGAGGGCGGCACGGAACCGCCGGCCACCGGCGGGACCGGCCACGCCCGCCGGCAGGGGCCGGGGCCGGGGCAGGGGCGGGGCAGACGGGCGGCCGCTTTCGGGCCGGTTCTTTCACGGTCCGGCCGGGTCGCGGGCCCCCGCCGCCGCTGTGGCCGGCCGCAGGGGCTCCACGCCGAGGCGCCAGAGGGCGGCACGGAACGGCAGGGGCCGGGCCGGGCCGGGGCCGGCGGCGCCGGGCGGCCCCCTTCGGGCCGGTTCTTTCACGGTCCGGCCGCGTCTCTGGCCCCCGCCGCCGCTCTGGCCGGCCGCAGGGGCTCCGCACTGAGGCGCCAGAGGGCGGCACGGAACGGCAGGGGCCGGGCCGGGCCGGGCAGGGGCGGGGCAGCCGGGCGGCCGCTTTCGGGCCGGTTCTTTCACGGTCCGGCCGCGTCTCTGGCCCCCGCCGCCGCTCTGGCCGGCCGCAGGGGCTCCGCACTGAGGCGCCAGAGGGCGGCACGGAACGGCAGGGGCCGGGCCGGGGCCGGGGCCGGCGGTGCCGGGCGGCCGCTTTCGGGCCGGTTCTTTCACGGTCCGGCCGCGTCTCTGGCCCCCGCCGCCGCTCTGGCCGGCCGCGGGGGCTCCGCGCCGAGGCGCCGGAGGGCGGCACGGAACCGCCGGCCCCCGGCGGGACCGGCCCCGCCCGCCGGCACGGGGCCGGGCCGGGGCCGGGGCCGGCGGTGCCGGGCGGCCGCTTTCGGGCCGGTTCTTTCACGGTCCGGCCGCGTCTCTGGCCCCTGCCGCCGCTCTGGCCGGCCGCGGGGGCTCCGCGCCGAGGCGCCGGAGGGCGGCACGGAACCGCCGTCCCCCGGCGGGACCGGCCCCGCCCGCCGGCACGGGGCCGGGCCGGGGCCGGGGCCGGCGGTGCCGGGCGGCCGCTTTCGGGCCGGTTCTTTCACGGTCCGGCCGCGTCTCTGGCCCCCGCCGCCGCTCTGGCCGGCCGCAGGGGCTCCGCACTGAGGCGCCAGAGGGCGGCACGGAACGGCAGGGGCCGGGCCGGGCAGGGGCGGGGCAGCCGGGCGGCCGCTTTCGGGCCGGTTCTTTCACGGTCCGGCCGCGTCTCTGGCCCCCGCCGCCGCTCTGGCCGGCCGCGGGGGCTCCGCGCCGAGGCGCCGGAGGGCGGCACGGAACCGCCGTCCCCCGGCGGGACCGGCCCCGCCCGCCGGCACGGGGCCGGGCCGGGGCCGGGGCCGGCGGTGCCGGGCGGCCGCTTTCGGGCCGGTTCTTTCACGGTCCGGCCGCGTCTCTGGCCCCCGCCGCCGCTCTGGCCGGCCGCGGGGGCGCCGCACCGAGGCGCCGGAGGGCGGCACGGAACCGTCGGCCACCGGCGGGACCGGCCACGCCCGCCGGCAGGGGCCGGGGCCGGGGCAGGGTCGGGGCAGACGGGCGGCCGCTTTCGGGCCGGTTCTTTCACGGTCCGGCCGGGTCGCGGGCCCCCGCCGCCGCTGTGGCCGGCCGCAGGGGCTCCACGCCGAGGCGCCAGAGGGCGGCACGGAACGGCAGGGGCCGGGCCGGGCCGGGGCCGGCGGCGCCGGGCGGCCCCCTTCGGGCCGGTTCTTTCACGGTCCGGCCGCGTCTCTGGCCCCCGCCGCCGCTCTGGCCGGCCGCAGGGGCTCCGCACTGAGGCGCCAGAGGGCGGCACGGAACGGCAGGGGCCGGGCCGGGCCGGGCAGGGGCGGGGCAGCCGGGCGGCCGCTTTCGGGCCGGTTCTTTCACGGTCCGGCCGCGTCTCTGGCCCCCGCCGCCGCTCTGGCCGGCCGCAGGGGCTCCGCACTGAGGCGCCAGAGGGCGGCACGGAACGGCAGGGGCCGGGCCGGGGCCGGGGCCGGCGGTGCCGGGCGGCCGCTTTCGGGCCGGTTCTTTCACGGTCCGGCCGCGTCTCTGGCCCCCGCCGCCGCTCTGGCCGGCCGCGGGGGCTCCGCGCCGAGGCGCCGGAGGGCGGCACGGAACCGCCGGCCCCCGGCGGGACCGGCCCCGCCCGCCGGCACGGGGCCGGGCCGGGGCCGGGGCCGGCGGTGCCGGGCGGCCGCTTTCGGGCCGGTTCTTTCACGGTCCGGCCGCGTCTCTGGCCCCCGCCGCCGCTCTGGCCGGCCGCAGGGGCTCCGCACTGAGGCGCCAGAGGGCGGCACGGAACGGCAGGGGCCGGGCCGGGCAGGGGCGGGGCAGCCGGGCGGCCGCTTTCGGGCCGGTTCTTTCACGGTCCGGCCGCGTCTCTGGCCCCCGCCGCCGCTCTGGCCGGCCGCGGGGGCTCCGCGCCGAGGCGCCGGAGGGCGGCACGGAACCGCCGGCCCCCGGCGGGACCGGCCCCGCCCGCCGGCACGGGGCCGGGCCGGGGCCGGGGCCGGCGGTGCCGGGCGGCCGCTTTCGGGCCGGTTCTTTCACGGTCCGGCCGCGTCTCTGGCCCCCGCCGCCGCTCTGGCCGGCCGCAGGGGCTCCGCACTGAGGCGCCAGAGGGCGGCACGGAACGGCAGGGGCCGGGCCGGGCAGGGGCGGGGCAGCCGGGCGGCCGCTTTCGGGCCGGTTCTTTCACGGTCCGGCCGCGTCTCTGGGCCCCGCCGCCGCTCTGGCCGGCCGCGGGGGCTCCGCGCCGAGGCGCCGGAGGGCGGCACGGAACCGCCGGCCCCCGGCGGGACCGGCCCCGCCCGCCGGCACGGGGCCGGGCCGGGGCCGGGGCCGGCGGTGCCGGGCGGCCGCTTTCGGGCCGGTTCTTTCACGGTCCGGCCGCGTCTCTGGCCCCCGCCGCCGCTCTGGCCGGCCGCGGGGGCGCCGCACCGAGGCGCCGGAGGGCGGCACGGAACCGCCGGCCACCGGCGGGACCGGCCACGCCCGCCGGCAGGGGCCGGGGCCGGGGCAGGGGCGGGGCAGCCGGGCGGCCGCTTTCGGGCCGGTTCTTTCACGGTCCGGCCGGGTCGCGGGCCCCCGCCGCCGCTGTGGCCGGCCGCAGGGGCTCCACGCCGAGGCGCCAGAGGGCGGCACGGAACGGCAGGGGCCGGGCCGGGCCGGGGCCGGCGGCGCCGGGCGGCCCCCTTCGGGCCGGTTCTTTCACGGTCCGGCCGCGTCTCTGGGCCCCGCCGCCGCTCTGGCCGGCCGCGGGGGCTCCGCGCCGAGGCGCCGGAGGGCGGCACGGAACCGCCGGCCCCCGGCGGGACCGGCCCCGCCCGCCGGCACGGGGCCGGGCCGGGGCCGGGGCCGGCGGTGCCGGGCGGCCGCTTTCGGGCCGGTTCTTTCACGGTCCGGCCGCGTCTCTGGCCCCCGCCGCCGCTCTGGCCGGCCGCAGGGGCTCCGCACTGAGGCGCCAGAGGGCGGCACGGAACGGCAGGGGCCGGGCCGGGCAGGGGCGGGGCAGCCGGGCGGCCGCTTTCGGGCCGGTTCTTTCACGGTCCGGCCGCGTCTCTGGGCCCCGCCGCCGCTCTGGCCGGCCGCGGGGGCTCCGCGCCGAGGCGCCGGAGGGCGGCACGGAACGGCAGGGGCCGGGCCGGGCCGGGGCCGGCGGCGCCGGGCGGCCCCCTTCGGGCCGGTTCTTTCACGGTCCGGCCGGGTCGCGGGCCCCCGCCGCCGCTCTGGCCGGCCGCAGGGGCTCCACGCCGAGGCGCCAGAGGGCGGCACGGAACGGCAGGGGCCGGGCCGGGCCGGGGCCGGCGGCGCCGGGCGGCCCCCTTCGGGCCGGTTCTTTCACGGTCCGGCCGCGTCTCTGGCCCCCGCCGCCGCTCTGGCCGGCCGCAGGGGCTCCGCACTGAGGCGCCAGAGGGCGGCACGGAACGGCAGGGGCCGGGCCGGGCCGGGCAGGGGCGGGGCAGCCGGGCGGCCGCTTTCGGGCCGGTTCTTTCACGGTCCGGCCGGGTCGCGGGCCCCCGCCGCCGCTCTGGACGGCCACGGGGGCGCCGCGCCGAGGCGCCGGAGGGCGGCACGGAACCGCCGTCCCCCGGCGGGACCGGCCCCGCCCACCGGCACGGGGCCGGGCCGGGGCCGGGGCCGGCGGTGCCGGGCGGCCGCTTTCGGGCCGGTTCTTTCACGGTCCGGCCGCGTCTCTGGCCCCCGCCGCCGCTCTGGCCGGCCGCGGGGGCTCCGCGCCGAGGCGCCGGAGGGCGGCACGGAACCGCCGGCCCCCGGCGGGACCGGCCCCGCCCGCCGGCACGGGGCCGGGCCGGGGCCGGGGCCGGCGGTGCCGGGCGGCCGCTTTCGGGCCGGTTCTTTCACGGTCCGGCCGCGTCTCTGGCCCCCGCCGCCGCTCTGGCCGGCCGCAGGGGCTCCGCACTGAGGCGCCAGAGGGCGGCACGGAACGGCAGGGGCCGGGCCGGGCAGGGGCGGGGGCAGCCGGGCGGCCGCTTTCGGGCCGGTTCTTTCACGGTCCGGCCGCGTCTCTGGCCCCCGCCGCCGCTCTGGCCGGCCGCGGGGGCGCCGCACCGAGGCGCCGGAGGGCGGCACGGAACCGCCGGCCACCGGCGGGACCGGCCCCGCCCGCCGGCAGGGGCCGGGGCCGGGGCAGGGGCGGGGCAGCCGGGCGGCCGCTTTCGGGCCGGTTCTTTCACGGTCCGGCCGCGTCTCTGGCCCCCGCCGCCGCTCTGGCCGGCCGCGGGGGCTCCGCGCCGAGGCGCCGGAGGGCGGCACGGAACGGCAGGGGCCGGGCCGGGCCGGGGCCGGCGGCGCCGGGCGGCCCCCTTCGGGCCGGTTCTTTCACGGTCCGGCCGGGTCGCGGGCCCCCCCGCCGCCGCTCTGGCCGGCCGCAGGGGCTCCACGCCGAGGCGCCAGAGGGCGGCACGGAACGGCAGGGGCCGGGCCGGGCCGGGGCCGGCGGCGCCGGGCGGCCCCCTTCGGGCCGGTTCTTTCACGGTCCGGCCGCGTCTCTGGCCCCCGCCGCCGCTCTGGCCGGCCGCAAGGGGCTCCGCACTGAGGCGCCAGAGGGCGGCACGGAACGGCAGGGGCCGGCCGGGCCGGGCAGGGGCGGGGCAGCCGGGCGGCCCGCTTTCGGCCGGTTCTCTCACGGTCCGGCCGCGTCTCTGGCCCCCGCCGCCGCTCTGGCCGGCCGCGGGGGCTCCGCGCCGAGGCGCCGGAGGGCGGCACGGAACCGCCGGCCCCCGCGGGACCGGCCCGCCCGCCGGCACCCGGGCCGGGGCCGGGGCCGGCGGTGCCGGGCGGCCGCTTTCGGGCCGGTCTTCACGGTCCGGCCGCGTCTCTGGCCCGCCGCCGCTCTGGCGGCCGCGGGGGCGCCGCACTGAGGCGCCAGAGGGCGGCACGGAC
>JACSVZ010000758.1:0-14330 GCA_014706295.1 Lycocorax pyrrhopterus obiensis | reverse complement strand
TTCCCCTCTACATGCAGGATCACACTCTCTCAGTCTCCGAGAGCCAGGATGCACAGCGGAGCTCTCCCACCAGCTGCTCCCACACCACTGTGGGCGGGCCAGCAAAGCGCTTGGCTTTTTCCTGGGCACTGTCAGCGCTCATGAAAACAAGCACACGGTGGCGCCGCCGACTTGCAAAAGAAGGACACGCGCCGGGCCCAGCTCGAAAGCACTCCGAGGGCAGAGCGGAGCTGGAAACGTCCCCGCTCTCAAATCAGCGGCGTCAGGACAAAAAGATTTCCCTAACCACCCCTTCCAAGTGCAAACTCTTCTTTGCACCACCCTCAAAGAACAACACGAACTCTTTTGCCCTACAGAATCTTTTCACTCTCGCAGAGTCCGGCCCACCAACTTGAAAACATCTGGCAAAAACAGAGCTCACAAAAGTTCCATCTGAGAAAGCTCTTGCTGCCTGCAACTTGAACTGCACCCCTCAAACTAGCAGCACATGCCCTGAGATCAGCACTTCCCTTCTCAGCTCTAGGTACCATGCGAAGCCTTCAGTCTCCCAGAGCCAGGATCCAAAGAGGACGGCACCAGGGACTGCTTACACACTAAAGGTCTCAGGAAAAACTGCTCAAGAGCTTGGCCTTTGCATTCCCAATGAAAAGCTCAACAGCTCTAATCCAGAGAACTGCCTACTGGGAAAAGCCTTTCCGATCACTAAGGGCACCTCACGTGCAGCTCCAAGCTTGCTTTCCTTGCCAAAGAGAGCAACTACAAGCTCATCTCAAAAGAAATGCATCCCCGCCTCCACAATACAAGACAACCAGAACTGTCCTGTTAGGATGTGCCACTTTCCGGCAGTAGCTGGCATGCCAAGAGGAGAGTTGACATGGGGTGGGGGAAAGGGTGGCAGTCCTTTCCACAAACCTGGGACCTCAGCTATTGGGGTCCCGTCCCGTCCCGTCCGCGGGACGTTTTGTGGGGTACATGAGGGACCAGTAGGGGCAGGGCAGGCAGTAGCAAGAGAAGGGGAGATTTGGGGTGGGCGCGAACACAGGGACACCCCAGAAAGACTCTCAAATTTTCCCTTTGCCTTCTCTGAAGCGGCCAAATTCACCCCGAACACGGCTTCAAAGTGGCCCAAACCTTGTCCAGCGGTGAGGGGGCGGGCGGGGATATCAGGACACAGCCGTGCCTTAGCAGCTGCGTGCCCAGCCAGGAGCAGGAGCAGGAGCAGGGCTGGGGCTGCTGCCAAAGTTCCCCCGCCCCGATGACACAGCCGGACACGGGCTGAGGGGCGGCTGGCTCATGATTTATTGTCCACCTGCATGCCATGTGTGAGCACAAAATCTACCTGCATCTTCTGCGGCATGCCATCCTGGAGCAGAGCCATTCCCAAAGGAAGCTGGGAGCCTGTGGCAAGGCAGTCCCGGAGCGAGATCCTAGCAGCACCTGTGCAAGCCAGGAGAGAGGAGCCCAACTAGAGCAGGTTCCTGCCAGGATTAAGCATCCGCTGTGTTCCCATCAGGGTCTCCTTGCTTCCAAAGGCCCCACAGTGTCAGTATGGCCCCTCGGTTCCACCAGCTTCCATAGAGTCACAGTGGTAGCCAGGGTTCCGTCAGCTTGCCTAGCATCCTCACGGTCCTCCAGGGCTCCCTGAGTTCCCTGGTGTCACAGTGGAGCGAGGGAACCGTGTAGTTGCACAGCATCACAAAGGCTCTCCTGGCTTCCCTGAGCTTCTGTGGTGTCACAGCGCAGCCAGGCTTCCGTGTAGCTGCACAGCATCACAAAGACTCTCCTGGGTTCCCTGCGCTTCTGTGGTGTCACAGTGGAGCCAGGCTTCCATGTGGTTGCACAGCATCACAAAGGCTCTCCTGGGAGCCACCGCGTCACAAAGCACCGTGGATTCTGTGCTCCCCCGCTGTGTCGCCGTGGCCGCTGGCTTCCAGGAGCCCCTGCACAGTGTCCCAGTGGGCCCTTGGCTTTAGGAGTGGGTGGCTCAGAGGTAGTGCCCCAGCAGTGGCTGGGGGAGAAGCAGCAGGGACAGCATGCAGACAGTGCCATGGCCACTTGTGTGGCCACTCATGTCTCTGTCCCAGGCGCAGCCGTGGTGTGTAACACCGGCTCCGGGTCCTTTGGAGTGCAGGTGACAGTCAGGGCCTGGAGCACGGCAGCCCCCGGGGGACCGCCTGGGGCAGGAGGCCGGCGGGGATTTGTTCCCCGCACGCTGCAGCTTTCCTTGCCGGCTGAGACGGAGCCCCTGTGGCTGCCACTGGCCTGCCTGCCGATTTCACGTTAGCAGTTGGAAGGAGGAAGTTCAATGACAGCTGCTTGTGCTGCTACCTCTTCTTCTTCCAGCCCTTTGTGGAAGCAATTGCACTTTGCTTTCGGCTCTGAGACGCAAGGATCACGAGCTTAGATGCAGCGACGAAGGGAAGAACAGAGTGCACCCATGAGTTTGGCTTACTTGCGTCAAGGCCAAGGGGCAGCCCAGCACTGGCTTTTTGTTCTAGTTCTTTTTGCCACGAGAGCAGCTCGCCACGGAGCTGCGAGAGCCAACAATGGCATGGCAATTCTGTCTGAGAAGGAAGCTGCAGAGCCGCAGTCTGCTGTGCACAATTGTTACTGCTGCTAGAACAATGGAACTTCTCTAGTCCTGACACTTCCGTCTCTGTGAGCTCTAGCTGCTTGAACTCGGCGACACTGAAGGGATGTGAAAGTGACTGCTCTGCGAGTATCAAGTTTTACAGCCACGAGGGAAAGTCAACAAATGCTTTCCCTCCTGGCACATCTCTCGGTCCGAGGTGCAGCTGGGATCGCTGCCCTGTAAGGCTGGACTCTGCCACTTGGCGAGAACGTGATGCTGCTCTATGTATGGTTGAGAAGAAAAAGTGCGGGTCACTGGTGTGTTTTGCCTAGTTTACAGACCTTAGAGGCACTATGATGGGCAGCACACGCTTCTTGTTCTAGGACATCTAGCTACTGGATGTTTGGAAGGGGGTTGGGATCTGCGAGAGTTAGAGGGTAGAATGGTACATAGAGCTTGAGGAAACGTGCCTGTCTCCAGGAACTTTGATGCAGTTAAGTGGGTGCGAGTTCCATGTTGAGCATGTTCATGGTGGCACAGAAAAGGTTCTGAAAAAAAGGGGCCGTGCTGGAATTGCCTTTTCTTCTGCCGCTTATAAACTGCCCAGGCAAGAATGAAAAGATTCCACTCCCTTCCCCCTCTACATGCAGGATCACACTCTCTCAGTCTCCGAGAGCCAGGATGCACAGCGGAGCTCTCCCACCAGCTGCTCCCACACCACTGTGGGCGGGCCAGCAAAGCGCTTGGCTTTTTCCTGGGCACTGTCAGCGCTCATGAAAACAAGCACACGGTGGCGCCGCCGACTTGCAAAAGAAGGACACGCGCCGGGCCCAGCTCGAAAGCACTCCGAGGGCAGAGCGGAGCTGGAAACGTCCCCGCTCTCAAATCAGCGGCGTCAGGACAAAAAGATTTCCCTAACCACCCCCTTCCAAGTGCAAACTCTTCTTTGCACCACCCTCAAAGAACAACACGAACTCTTTTGCCCTACAGAATCTTTTCACTCTCGCAGAGTCCGGCCACCAACTTGAAAACATCTGGGCAAAAACAGAGCTCACAAAAGTTCCATCTGAGAAAGCTCTTGCTGCCTGCAACTTGAACTGCACCCCTCAAACTAGCAGCACATGCCCTGAGATCAGCACTTCCCTTCTCAGCTCTAGGTACCATGCGAAGCCTTCAGTCTCCCAGAGCCAGGATCCAAAGAGGACGGCACCAGGGACTGCTTACACACTAAAGGTCTCAGGAAAAACTGCTCAAGAGCTTGGCCTTTGCATTCCCAATGAAAAGCTCAACAGCTCTAATCCAGAGAACTGCCTACTGGGAAAAGCCTTTCCGATCACTAAGGGCACCTCACGTGCAGCTCCAAGCTTGCTTTCCTTGCCAAAGAGAGCAACTACAAGCTCATCTCAAAAGAAATGCATCCCCGCCTCCACAATACAAGACAACCAGAACTGTCCTGTTAGGATGTGCCACTTTCCGGCAGTAGCTGGCATGCCAAGAGGAGAGTTGACATGGGGTGGGGGAAAGGGTGGCAGTCCTTTCCACAAACCTGGGACCTCAGCTATTGGGGTCCCGTCCCGTCCCGTCCGCGGGACGTTTTGTGGGTACATGAGGGACCAGTAGGGGCAGGGCAGGCAGTAGCAAGAGAAGGGGAGATTTGGGGTGGGCGCGAACACAGGGACACCCCAGAAAGACTCTCAAATTTTCCCTTTACCTTCTCTGAAGCGGCCAAATTCACCCCGAACACGGCTTCAAAGTGGCCCAAACCTTGTCCAGCGGTGAGGGGGCGGGCGGGGATATCAGGACACAGCCGTGCCTTAGCAGCTGCGTGCCCAGCCAGGAGCAGGAGCAGGAGCAGGGCTGGGGCTGCTGCCAAAGTTCCCCCGCCCCGATGACACAGCCGGACACGGGCTGAGGGGCGGCTGGCTCATGATTTATTGTCCACCTGCATGCCATGTGTGAGCACAAAATCTACCTGCATCTTCTGCGGCATGCCATCCTGGAGCAGAGCCATTCCCAAAGGAAGCTGGGAGCCTGTGGCAAGGCAGTCCCGGAGCGAGATCCTAGCAGCACCTGTGCAAGCCAGGAGAGAGGAGCCCAACTAGAGCAGGTTCCTGCCAGGATTAAGCATCCGCTGTGTTCCCATCAGGGTCTCCTTGCTTCCAAAGGCCCCACAGTGTCAGTATGGCCCCTCGGTTCCACCAGCTTCCATAGAGTCACAGTGGTAGCCAGGGTTCCGTCAGCTTGCCTAGCATCCTCACGGTCTCCAGGGCTCCCTGAGTTTCCCTGGTGTCACAGTGGAGCGAGGGAACCGTGTAGTTGCACAGCATCACAAAGGCTCTCCTGGCTTCCCTGAGCTTCTGTGGTGTCACAGCGCAGCCAGGCTTCCGTGTAGCTGCACAGCATCACAAAGACTCTCCTGGGTTCCCTGCGCTTCTGTGGTGTCACAGTGGAGCCAGGCTTCCATGTGGTTGCACAGCATCACAAAGGCTCTCCTGGGAGCCACCGCGTCACAAAGCACCGTGGATTCTGTGCTCCCCCGCTGTGTCGCCGTGGCCGCTGGCTTCCAGGAGCCCCTGCACAGTGTCCCAGTGGGCCCTTGGCTTTAGGAGTGGGTGGCTCAGAGGTAGTGCCCCAGCAGTGGCTGGGGGAGAAGCAGCAGGGACAGCATGCAGACAGTGCCATGGCCACTTGTGTGGCCACTCATGTCTCTGTCCCAGGCGCAGCCGTGGTGTGTAACACCGGCTCCGGGTCCTTTGGAGTGCAGGTGACAGTCAGGGCCTGGAGCACGGCAGCCCCCGGGGGACCGCCTGGGGCAGGAGGCCGGCGGGGATTTGTTCCCCGCACGCTGCAGCTTTCCTTGCCGGCTGAGACGGAGCCCCTGTGGCTGCCACTGGCCTGCCTGCCGATTTCACGTTAGCAGTTGGAAGGAGGAAGTTCAATGACAGCTGCTTGTGCTGCTACCTCTTCTTCTTCCAGCCCTTTGTGGAAGCAATTGCACTTTGCTTTCGGCTCTGAGACGCAAGGATCACGAGCTTAGATGCAGCGACGAAGGGAAGAACAGAGTGCACCCATGAGTTTGGCTTACTTGCGTCAAGGCCAAGGGGCAGCCCAGCACTGGCTTTTTGTTCTAGTTCTTTTTGCCACGAGAGCAGCTCGCCACGGAGCTGCGAGAGCCAACAATGGCATGGCAATTCTGTCTGAGAAGGAAGCTGCAGAGCCGCAGTCTGCTGTGCACAATTGTTACTGCTGCTAGAACAATAGGGTACTTTTGGAACTTCTCTAGTCCTGACACTTCCGTCTCTGTGAGCTCTAGCTGCTTGAACTCGGCGACACTGAAGGGATGTGAAAGTGACTGCTCTGCGAGTATCAGGTTTTACAGCCACGAGGGAAAGTCAACAAATGCTTTCCCTCCTGGCACATCTCTCGGTCCGAGGTGCAGCTGGGATCGCTGCCCTGTAAGGCTGGACTCTGCCACTTGGCGAGAACGTGATGCTGCTCTATGTATGGTTGAGAAGAAAAGTGCGGGTCACTGGTGTGTTTTGCCTAGTTTACAGACCTTAGAGGCACTATGATGGGCAGCACACGCTTCTTGTTCTAGGACATCTAGCTACTGGATGTTTGGAAGGGGGTTGGGATCTGCGAGAGTTAGAGGGTAGAATGGTACATAGAGCTTGAGGAAACGTGCCTGTCTCCAGGAACTTTGATGCAGTTAAGTGGGTGCGAGTTCCATGTTGAGCATGTTCATGGTGGCACAGAAAAGGTTCTGAAAAAAAGGGGCCGTGCTGGAATTGCCTTTTCTTCTGCCGCTTATAAACTGCCCAGGCAAGAATGAAAAGATTCCACTCCCTTCCCCCTCTACATGCAGGATCACACTCTCTCAGTCTCCGAGAGCCAGGATGCACAGCGGAGCTCTCCCACCAGCTGCTCCCACACCACTGTGGGCGGGCCAGCAAAGCGCTTGGCTTTTTCCTGGGCACTGTCAGCGCTCATGAAAACAAGCACACGGTGGCGCCGCCGACTTGCAAAAGAAGGACACGCGCCGGGCCCAGCTCGAAAGCACTCCGAGGGCAGAGCGGAGCTGGAAACGTCCCCGCTCTCAAATCAGCGGCGTCAGGACAAAAAGATTTCCCTAACCACCCCCTTCCAAGTGCAAACTCTTCTTTGCACCACCCTCAAAGAACAACACGAACTCTTTTGCCCTACAGAATCTTTTCACTCTCGCAGAGTCCGGCCACCAACTTGAAACATCTGGGCAAAAACAGAGCTCACAAAAGTTCCATCTGAGAAAGCTCTTGCTGCCTGCAACTTGAACTGCACCCCTCAAACTAGCAGCACATGCCCTGAGATCAGCACTTCCCTTCTCAGCTCTAGGTACCATGCGAAGCCTTCAGTCTCCCAGAGCCAGGATCCAAAGAGGACGGCACCAGGGACTGCTTACACACTAAAGGTCTCAGGAAAAACTGCTCAAGAGCTTGGCCTTTGCATTCCCAATGAAAAGCTCAACAGCTCTAATCCAGAGAACTGCCTACTGGGAAAAGCCTTTCCGATCACTAAGGGCACCTCACGTGCAGCTCCAAGCTTGCTTTCCTTGCCAAAGAGAGCAACTACAAGCTCATCTCAAAAGAAATGCATCCCCGCCTCCACAATACAAGACAACCAGAACTGTCTTGTTAGGATGTGCCACTTTCCGGCAGTAGCTGGCATGCCAAGAGGAGAGTTGACATGGGGTGGGGGAAAGGGTGGCAGTCCTTTCCACAAACCTGGGACCTCAGCTATTGGGGTCCCGTCCCGTCCCGTCCGCGGGACGTTTTGTGGGGTACATGAGGGACCAGTAGGGGGCAGGGCAGGCAGTAGCAAGAGAAGGGGAGATTTGGGGTGGGCGCGAACACAGGGACACCCCAGAAAGACTCTCAAATTTTCCCTTTACCTTCTCTGAAGCGGCCAAATTCACCCCGAACACGGCTTCAAAGTGGCCCAAACCTTGTCCAGCGGTGAGGGGGCGGGCGGGGATATCAGGACACAGCCGTGCCTTAGCAGCTGCGTGCCCAGCCAGGAGCAGGAGCAGGAGCAGGGCTGGGGCTGCTGCCAAAGTTCCCCCGCCCCGATGACACAGCCGGACACGGGCTGAGGGGCGGCTGGCTCATGATTTATTGTCCACCTGCATGCCATGTGTGAGCACAAAATCTACCTGCATCTTCTGCGGCATGCCATCCTGGAGCAGAGCCATTCCCAAAGGAAGCTGGGAGCCTGTGGCAAGGCAGTCCCGGAGCGAGATCCTAGCAGCACCTGTGCAAGCCAGGAGAGAGGAGCCCAACTAGAGCAGGTTCCTGCCAGGATTAAGCATCCGCTGTGTTCCCATCAGGGTCTCCTTGCTTCCAAAGGCCCCACAGTGTCAGTATGGCCCCTCGGTTCCACCAGCTTCCATAGAGTCACAGTGGTAGCCAGGGTTCCGTCAGCTTGCCTAGCATCCTCACGGTCTCCAGGGCTCCCTGAGCTTCCCTGGTGTCACAGTGGAGCGAGGGAACCGTGTAGTTGCACAGCATCACAAAGGCTCTCCTGGCTTCCCTGAGCTCCTGTGGTGCCACAGTGGAGCCAGGCTTCCATGTGGTTGCACAGCACCACAAAGGCTCTCCTGGGAGCCACCGGCTCACAAAGCACCGTGGATTCTGTGCTCCCCCGCTGTGTCACCGTGGCCGCTGGCTTCCAGGAGCCCCTGCACATTGTCCCAGTGGGCCCTTGGCTTTAGGAGTGGGTGGCTCGGAGGTAGTGCCCCAGCAGTGGCTGGGGGAGAAGCAGCAGGGACAGCATGCAGACAGTGCCATGGCCACTCATGTCTCTGTCCCAGGCGCAGCCGTGGTGTGTAACACCGGCTCCGGGTCCTTTGGAGTGCAGGTGACAGTCAGGGCCTGGAGCACGGCAGCCCCCGGGGGACCGCCTGGGGCAGGAGGCCCGTGGGGATTCGTTCCCCGCACGCTGCAGCTTTCCTTGCTGGCTGAGACAGAGCCCCTGTGGCTGCCACTGGCCTGCCTGCCGAATTCACGTTAGCAGTTGGAAGGAGGAAGTTCAATGACAGCTGCTTGTGCTGCTACCTCTTCTTCTTCCAGCCCTTTGTGGAAGCAGTTGCACTTTGCTTTCGGCTCTGAGACGCAAGGATCACGAGCTTAGATGCAGCGACAAAGGGAAGAACAGAGTGCACCCATGAGTTTGGCTTACTTGCGTCAAGGCCAAGGGGCAGCCCAGCACTGGCTTTTTGTTCTAGTTCTTTTTGCCACGAGAGCAGCTCGCCACGGAGCTGCGAGAGCCAACAATGGCATGGCAATTCTGTCTGAGAAGGAAGCTGCAGAGCCGCAGTCTGCTGTGCACAATTGTTACTGCTGCTAGAACAATAGGGTACTTTTGGAACTTCTCTAGTCCTGACACTTCCGTCTCTGTGAGCTCTAGCTGCTTGAACTCGGCGACACTGAAGGGATGTGAAAGTGACTGCTCTGCGAGTATCAGGTTTTACAGCCATGAGGGAAAGTCAACAAATGCTTTCCCTCCTGGCACATCTCTCGGTCCGAGGTGCAGCTGGGATCGCTGCCCTGTAAGGCTGGACTCTGCCACTTGGCGAGAACGTGATGCTGCTCTATGTATGGTTGAGAAGAAAAGTGCGGGTCACTGGTGTGTTTTGCCTAGTTTACAGACCTTAGAGGCACTATGATGGGCAGCACACGCTTCTTGTTCTAGGACATCTAGCTACTGGATGTTTGGAAGGGGGTTGGGATCTGCGAGAGTTAGAGGGTAGAATGGTACATAGAGCTTGAGGAAACGTGCCTGTCTCCAGGAACTTTGATGCAGTTAAGTGGGTGCGAGTTCCATGTTGAGCATGTTCATGGTGGCACAGAAAAGGTTCTGAAAAAAAGGGGCCGTGCTGGAATTGCCTTTTCTTCTGCCGCTTATAAACTGCCCAGGCAAGAATGAAAAGATTCCGCTCCCTTCCCCCTCTACATGCAGGATCACACTCTCTCAGTCTCCGAGAGCCAGGATGCACAGCGGAGCTCTCCCACCAGCTGCTCCCACACCACTGTGGGCGGGCCAGCAAAGCGCTTGGCTTTTTCCTGGGCACTGTCAGCGCTCATGAAAACAAGCACACGGTGGCGCCGCCGACTTGCAAAAGAAGGACACGCGCCGGGCCCAGCTCGAAAGCACTCCGAGGGCAGAGCGGAGCTGGAAACGTCCCCGCTCTCAAATCAGCGGCGTCAGGACAAAAAGATTTCCCTAACCACCCCCTTCCAAGTGCAAACTCTTCTTTGCACCACCCTCAAAGAACAACACGAACTCTTTTGCCCTACAGAATCTTTTCACTCTCGCAGAGTCCGGCCACCAACTTGAAAACATCTGGGCAAAAACAGAGCTCACAAAAGTTCCATCTGAGAAAGCTCTTGCTGCCTGCAACTTGAACTGCACCCCTCAAACTAGCAGCACATGCCCTGAGATCAGCACTTCCCTTCTCAGCTCTAGGTACCATGCGAAGCCTTCAGTCTCCCAGAGCCAGGATCCAAAGAGGACGGCACCAGGGACTGCTTACACACTAAAGGTCTCAGGAAAAACTGCTCAAGAGCTTGGCCTTTGCATTCCCAATGAAAAGCTCAACAGCTCTAATCCAGAGAACTGCCTACTGGGAAAAGCCTTTCCGATCACTAAGGGCACCTCACGTGCAGCTCCAAGCTTGCTTTCCTTGCCAAAGAGAGCAACTACAAGCTCATCTCAAAAGAAATGCATCCCCGCCTCCACAATACAAGACAACCAGAACTGTCCTGTTAGGATGTGCCACTTTCCGGCAGTAGCTGGCATGCCAAGAGGAGAGTTGACATGGGGTGGGGGAAAGGGTGGCAGTCCTTTCCACAAACCTGGGACCTCAGCTATTGGGGTCCCGTCCCGTCCCGTCCGCGGGACGTTTTGTGGGGTACATGAGGGACCAGTAGGGGCAGGGCAGGCAGTAGCAAGAGAAGGGGAGATTTGGGGTGGGCGCGAACACAGGGACACCCCAGAAAGACTCTCAAATTTTCCCTTTGCCTTCTCTGAAGCGGCCAAATTCACCCCGAACACGGCTTCAAAGTGGCCCAAACCTTGTCCAGCGGTGAGGGGGCGGGCGGGGATATCAGGACACAGCCGTGCCTTAGCAGCTGCGTGCCCAGCCAGGAGCAGGAGCAGGAGCAGGGCTGGGGCTGCTGCCAAAGTTCCCCCGCCCCGATGACACAGCCGGACACGGGCTGAGGGGCGGCTGGCTCATGATTTATTGTCCACCTGCATGCCATGTGTGAGCACAAAATCTACCTGCATCTTCTGCGGCATGCCATCCTGGAGCAGAGCCATTCCCAAAGGAAGCTGGGAGCCTGTGGCAAGGCAGTCCCGGAGCGAGATCCTAGCAGCACCTGTGCAAGCCAGGAGAGAGGAGCCCAACTAGAGCAGGTTCCTGCCAGGATTAAGCATCCGCTGTGTTCCCATCAGGGTCTCCTTGCTTCCAAAGGCCCCACAGTGTCAGTATGGCCCCTCGGTTCCACCAGCTTCCATAGAGTCACAGTGGTAGCCAGGGTTCCGTCAGCTTGCCTAGCATCCTCACGGTCTCCAGGGCTCCCTGAGTTTCCCTGGTGTCACAGTGGAGCGAGGGAACCGTGTAGTTGCACAGCATCACAAAGGCTCTCCTGGCTTCCCTGAGCTTCTGTGGTGTCACAGCGCAGCCAGGCTTCCGTGTAGCTGCACAGCATCACAAAGACTCTCCTGGGTTCCCTGCGCTTCTGTGGTGTCACAGTGGAGCCAGGCTTCCATGTGGTTGCACAGCATCACAAAGGCTCTCCTGGGAGCCACCGCGTCACAAAGCACCGTGGATTCTGTGCTCCCCCGCTGTGTCGCCGTGGCCGCTGGCTTCCAGGAGCCCCTGCACAGTGTCCCAGTGGGCCCTTGGCTTTAGGAGTGGGTGGCTCAGAGGTAGTGCCCCAGCAGTGGCTGGGGAGAAGCAGCAGGGACAGCATGCAGACAGTGCCATGGCCACTTGTGTGGCCACTCATGTCTCTGTCCCAGGCGCAGCCGTGGTGTGTAACACCGGCTCCGGTCCTTTGGAGTGCAGGTGACAGTCAGGGCCTGGAGCACGGCAGCCCCCGGGGACCGCCTGGGGCAGGAGGCCGGCGGGGATTTGTTCCCCGCACGCTGCAGCTTTCCTTGCCGGCTGAGACGGAGCCCCTGTGGCTGCCACTGGCCTGCCTGCCGATTTCACGTTAGCAGTTGGAAGGAGGAAGTTCAATGACAGCTGCTTGTGCTGCTACCTCTTCTTCTTCCAGCCCTTTGTGGAAGCAGTTGCACTTTGCTTTCGGCTCTGAGACGCAAGGATCACGAGCTTAGATGCAGCGACGAAGGGAAGAACAGAGTGCACCCATGAGTTTGGCTTACTTGCGTCAAGGCCAAGGGGCAGCCCAGCACTGGCTTTTTGTTCTAGTTCTTTTTGCCACGAGAGCAGCTCGCCACGGAGCTGCGAGAGCCAACAATGGCATGGCAATTCTGTCTGAGAAGGAAGCTGCAGAGCCGCAGTCTGCTGTGCACAATTGTTACTGCTGCTAGAACAATGGAACTTCTCTAGTCCTGACACTTCCGTCTCTGTGAGCTCTAGCTGCTTGAACTCGGCGACACTGAAGGGATGTGAAAGTGACTGCTCTGCGAGTATCAAGTTTTACAGCCACGAGGGAAAGTCAACAAATGCTTTCCCTCCTGGCACATCTCTCGGTCCGAGGTGCAGCTGGGATCGCTGCCCTGTAAGGCTGGACTCTGCCACTTGGCGAGAACGTGATGCTGCTCTATGTATGGTTGAGAAGAAAAGTGCGGGTCACTGGTGTGTTTTGCCTAGTTTACAGACCTTAGAGGCACTATGATGGGCAGCACACGCTTCTTGTTCTAGGACATCTAGCTACTGGATGTTTGGAAGGGGGTTGGGATCTGCGAGAGTTAGAGGGTAGAATGGTACATAGAGCTTGAGGAAACGTGCCTGTCTCCAGGAACTTTGATGCAGTTAAGTGGGTGCGAGTTCCATGTTGAGCATGTTCATGGTGGCACAGAAAGGTTCTGAAAAAAAAGGGGCCGTGCTGGAATTGCCTTTTCTTCTGCCGCTTATAAACTGCCCAGGCAAGAATGAAAGATTCCGCTCCCTTCCCCCTCTACATGCAGGATCACACTCTCTCAGTCTCCGAGAGCCAGGATGCACAGCGGAGCTCTCCCACCAGCTGCTCCCACACCACTGTGGGCGGGCCAGCAAGCGCTTGGCTTTTCCTGGCACTGGTCAGCGCTCATGAAAACAAGCACACGGTGGCGCCGCCGACTTGCAAAGAAGGACACGCGCCGGGCCCAGCTCGAAAGCACTCCGAGGGCAGAGCGGAGCTGGAAACGTCCCCGCTCTCAAATCAGCGGCGTCAGGACCAAAAAGATTTCCCAACCACCCCTTCCAGTGCAAACTCTTCTTTGCACACCCTCAAAGAACAACACGAACTCTTTGCCCTAACAGAATCTTTTCACTCTCGCAGAGTCGGCCACCAACTTGAAAACTCTGGGGCAAATAACAGAGCTCACAAAAGTTCATCTGAGAAAGCTCTTGCTGCTGCAACTTGAACTGCACCCCTCAAACTAGCAGCACATGCCCTGAGATCAGCACTTCCCTTCTCAGCTCTAGGTACCATGCGAAGACCTTCAGTCTCCCAGAGCCAGGATCCAAAGAGGACCGCACAGGGACTGCTTACACACTAAAGGTCTCAGGAAAAACTGCTCAAGAGCTTGGCCTTTGCATTCCCAATGAAAAGCTCAACAGCTCTAATCCAGAGAACTGCCTACTGGGAAAAGCCTTTCCGATCACTAAGGGCACCTCACGTGCAGCTCCAGCTTGCTTTCCTTGCCAAAGAGAGCAACTACAAGCTCATCTCCAAAGAAATGCATCCCCGCCTCCACAATACAAGACAACCAGAACTGTCCTGTTAGGATGTGCCACTTTCCGGCAGTAGCTGGCATGCCAAGAGGAGAGTTGACATGGGGTGGGGGAAAGGGTGGCAGTCCTTTCCACAAACCTGGGACCTCAGCTATTGGGGTCCCGTCCCGTCCCGTCCGCGGGACGTTTTGTGGGGTACATGAGGGACCAGTAGGGGCAGGGCAGGCAGTAGCAAGAGAAGGGGAGATTTGGGGTGGGCGCGAACACAGGGACACCCCAGAAAGACTCTCAAATTTTCCCTTTGCCTTCTCTGAAGCGGCCAAATTCACCCTGAACACGGCTTCAAAGTGGCCCAAACCTTGTCCAGCGTGAGGGGGCGGCGGGGATATCAGGACACAGCCGTGCCTTAGCAGCTGCGTGCCCAGCCAGCAGGAGCAGGAGCAGGGCTGGGGCTGCTGCCAAAGTTCCCCCGCCCCGATGACACAGCCGGACACGGGCTGAGGGGCGGCTGGCTCATGATTTATTGTCCACCTGCATGCCATGTGTGAGCACAAAATCTACCTGCATCTTCTGCGGCATGCCATCCTGGAGCAGAGCCATTCCCAAAGGAAGCTGGGAGCCTGTGGCAAGGCAGTCCCGGAGCGAGATCCTAGCAGCACCTGTGCAAGCCAGGAGAGAGGAGCCCAACTAGAGCAGGTTCCTGCCAGGATTAAGCATCCGCTGTGTTCCCATCAGGGTCTCCTTGCTTCCAAAGGCCCCACAGTGTCAGTATGGCCCCTCGGTTCCACCAGCTTCCATAGAGTCACAGTGGTAGCC
>JACSVZ010000056.1:0-86041 GCA_014706295.1 Lycocorax pyrrhopterus obiensis | reverse complement strand
ACCCATTACTTGCGTGGGGCTCATAAGGATGGTGACGTCTACCGGTACATCAGGATCACGGCGGTCGATCCATCGAGTAGCAACTTGTGTAGCGATTCGCTGAAGTGTTTCTCGTTGCACTTTGGTGAGCTTGACTGGTGCCGCCGGGTTCGTGCTCGCAAGCAACGGGCGAAGCATGTTCAGGTCATCGGTAGAGAAGCCTATAACTGGACGTAGCCATTGCAAATCTCCAAGCAATTGTTGAGCATCTTTGAGGGTAGCAATACTGGTGTTAAACTGGATCTTTTGTGGCCGAATCTGGGCATCAGTGATCACCCAGCCAAGGTACTTCCAAGGAGAGGTCTTTTGCACTTTTTCTGGGGCTATACAAAGTCCTGGGCCCGTAAGGTGTTTTCTAAGTCCTTTTCTTGCTCAGTAGTAAAGGCATTCTGCTGAGCTAACAAGATGTCATCCATGTAATGATAGATAAGTGTGGTGTGCCACTTTTGGCGCAGGGGTTGCAAGGCTGACCCCACAAATAATTGACATAGGGTGGGACTATTCTTCATGCCTTGCGGCAATACTGTCCACTCAAAGCGCTGACTTGGTCCTTCGCGGTTGATGGGGGTAACGTGAAGCGAAATTTCTGTGTGTTCTTCTGGGTGCAACCGAATGGTAAAGAAGCAGTCCTTTAAGTCTACAATTAGCAGATGCCATTTCTCAGGAATCATGGCGGGGTTTGGCATTCCAGGTTGTAAGGCACCCATGGCTTGCATTTTGGCGTTCACGCGCGAAGATCATGTAGGAAACGCCATTTTCCTGACTTTTTTCTTATTACAAAAATTGGAGTATTCCACGGGCTAGTAGACGGCTGTAAATGTCCTTGTCGTAATTGTTCTGCTACAAGCTGGGAGCTGCCTCTAGGTTTTCCTTCTTCAGCGGCCACTGCTCGATCCACACTGGGTTTAGGGTCTGTCCATGTTAGCTGGATCGGGAAAACCCAATCAACAGCGACCGCTGTTAAAAGGCTCGTTGGTAGACGCATTCTTAGTTGCTCAAGCACATCTCTGCCGATTAAAGCGTTCACCCCAGGAGGCAAGCGGTAGAATGTTCACGGGTGCATGAGCTCGTTGTTTGTCTATCGTTGCACTCGGGTAAGGCCATTGGGTTGAGGCGTTTACTTTTGCAACCATGGCTGTTTCGTTAAGAACACTAGCACTTGCCCACCCATCCGTTGAAGCGTGCGGGCTCCCAGGTGGTGTGCCTATGAGGCAGGTTCTAAAAGGAGTTGCAAATGATCCTAGTGCTAAGCAAATAGAAGACTGATTGGTTCTAGTCTAGGAATGGTACAGTCTCTTTTTAACTACTTTCTTGCTGTCTTGTTATTCCGTTTCCCAGCGTCTTCTTCTCTTGATTTAGCACGGCTTACATTCTAGTGACTCTGATAAGGGTAGCTGGAGATAACTTGGCTGGGGCACTCTGACAGGATTGAGTGCTTTACAACAATTTCCCCTTTTTGTTTATTTGCACCAGCCAAGTTCTCTCTACTATGTTTTCTATCAAGCGGATCGCTGATTGTCATTATATCTAGAATAACACTAACAATGCATATATAGAATAACACAAAGCAACACAGTAATGACTAATAGTAATTACAAATTCCCTTCACCATTCTTACACCCGTGCCCATGGGCTAATAACAAAATTTACTTCAGTAAATATCTGATTTAACTGTTTACTTATATAATAACTTATCTATTTTAACTTATCAAATATACCTACAGCTCGAGCAATAGCAATATCTAAAAGGAGGCACAATGTTTATTTTTCAGTAGTATCAGAGATCAAAGTATCCTTTTCAAGCTACGGGCGAATCTACTTTGTTGGTATCTATAGCGGTCTTTTATCTGTAATGACACAAGCATAACTCTTCTCCCTATCAGCAACTCTACAGGTCTTTCCATGACCCTGACATAGGATCTTTAAAACGAACTTTTGGTCGGTGCTGTGACAATTCAGAATCTTGCTGCAAGCTTGAGTAATGGGTTAATGCTGGTGGGTCACTGCGAGTACTTACTAAACGTAGATGGTTCACAACATAAACTGCTTTCAGTAAACTGATGACCTGCTTTCAAAAACTTTTAGCGTAAATATCGCGCTATTTAAATGCTCTTGAGGAGCCATTCCCTCTTCTGTTCTGTGATAACTTGTGCACTGTCACTGTAAACGTGAAGGCAACATAATAGCAAGCAAACACATGCTATGAGACAGCGAAGTCACACTAAGCAAGAACAAACAAGGATAGTACATATAATTCACAGCACATGATAGAAGGATAGCAACTTAGAACAGTACACTTTCACTTGTCTAAATACTGAACTATCATCCAGAGTCTGCCATAGCTGGTGAACCCTTGCTTCTACACTGAGGACCTGGAGAAACCTTTCCCGGGCAAGGCTCTCAAGTGTACCTCAAAAGGGTCCAGCTTCCACATATCTGAATCAGCAAGTCAAAGTGACTTAACTACGTTTTTAGTGCAGAAACACCTGGGTCTGTAGGTATGCCTCCTAACCAGGTAGGGCCAGGGCGTGGCCAGAGCCAAGGCCTTAGCTGGAAGGGTTCCCCTAACCTATCTTACAAACAAGCTTTTATTAATAGCAGCTGGAAAAACTTCTTAAAAGGATACATGTCTTGCAGATAGCTACACAACGATATGTAAAAGTCTGTAAAGCAGCCGGCTTTGTCATTTATCTTCAGCTAAGTAATCAATGGTACCATGAACAAACTGCAAACAACTTAAGAATGCATATGTGTAACATGGAATAATATCTTCCGGATAATGCTTTTCATAACATGTCTGCAAATTCACGATAGGACATTGAGAATATTAACTGACTTAAGAAATTGCGATTATACCTTCTCACACACTTACGTATATATGACAATAAAGCAAAACAAAAGCGAGAAAGAAAGCACTAAACACCTTGCAATCAATCATATGCATAATCTGGAATTGTTATTAATCTTTTTCTGCTACCTATGAAAGATAAAACAGCAAAGATTGTTATAAATAATTATCACAATTGACTAATGCAGAACACTTATACCTATAGAATTTTCAATTAACTTAAGGTTCTAACAAACCTCATTTTCTCATACTCTTACAACTTATTATCTGAACAGTTGCTCACCGATTTGTCATAAATGTTTCAATTTGGTTCAATCTTACTTCTATAACAAAAGAACTGTATCTTTTAATTTTAAGTTAACATCACTGAAACTGAACAAAATTTAATCTGAATATAACTTAAACTTAGCAGAAATTAAATAACAGAAACTTAAATTTAACATCACTTAAATACAACAAAACGAGTCAGAGTTGAGTGGTCTCTTTTCAACTGATCTTCAAAATTGGCCTGATTCAATTAATTTCTCTCAAGAGCTGCTGTAGATCTGTAGATTGTTGACGCATGTTCTAAGTTGTATTTTCTGTGGCTTGATGTTGTTGTATCTCGTTTATGTTGTATTTCCTTATTTTCTGTGGCTGTTTATTATATATATTTGAGATTGCAATAATAGAAAGCGGCCACCAGGTGGCGCTGTAGCTGGAGGACAAGTAACTTGTTGTCACAAGATGGCGGAGACAGAAGTACGTAGGCATTGTTTACGAAGGTAACCAGGGCGCCGCCATTTTGTTGTACGGAATAGTGCCTAGCTTTGTAGCTGTATTTAAAAGTTTCGGAGCAAGTCTCTGGGGTTGGACTCTGCAGAATTTTGCGTAAAAACAGGCAACTGAGGGGGACCACGCATCGCAGACGTGGATAAGGGATCGCATCTTGTTTTTCTTTGCTTGTCTACGGCTGCTTTTGTGGTTCTGTCTGCTCACGCCCCCGGACCGACTCGCTCCGCGGACTGCGAATCCCCCAGGGTCGAGCCCGCATTTCCCTGCACGCCCTTAGATGTTATGTGCTTCTCTTTTGCAGTTTTTGCTGTGCTGCCAATTATATCTAATGCTCTGGGCGGCTTGCGATCTGTTACAGTTTGAATTTCGGCTCTCGCCGTCTGAGGAGGAGGCGGGGCTCCCTCCCCTGCTTCTGTGCAGGCTGCAGAGGCTGCGCGCCAGCCGTGCTTGCCTTCGGAAACTGCTCGTTTATCTAAAATACCAAATTTCTCAATTGTTGTTTCGGGATAGCTGTGACATGTTTTATAACTGTAGATTTTAGCTTTTTACGCGAGTCTCTCTGCGCTTTTGACGTAATTTTCCTCATTTTTACAATTAAGAACTACTTTTTGAAGACACAGTTCATACCTGACTTTACTGTCAGAAGTCTTTTTCAAAGCCTCTCGTACTCTTCTTTGCCACCGCCGAGCCGGATCGCCGGCACAAAGCGGCTCGGGGAGCCGCGATCAGGACCTCCCCTTCTCCGCTCCGGGCCCCGAGCCGGGGGACCAGCTACCCGAACGTGGCCTGTTCTTCTTTTGACAGTCCGTTCCCATCCTCCAGCCCCTGGCCGCTCACCTCTTTGGGTGTTCCCGCTGCAGCGTACGTTTCCAGAGTTCTCTTCCCAGGAGCTTTCTTCGGCCCCGAACTCTAACGGAGCCGTCCTCTGACTGACTCCCCTCGCCACGGTCCAGCCGCGGCGAGCTCTGACCAGGGCCTCCCGTCTTTTCATCCACAGGACCCCCTTCAGGATCTAAAGGGATCTGCGCGGCCAGGTACCGCTGCAGCAGCCGCTCCTGCCCTGGCTTTCATCATCTTTTTTGCCGTTTTATCATCTATCACTGCATCCCATAGCGCGTCCCCAAACTTCCTCCACTCTGATACCTCAAAGAATGTATTCGGATCCTTAAAGAATCCCTTAACCTTTTCTAGGGCAACCAACCCCGGGATATGCTTCAAACCCTGTATTCCTCACTTTTCTAAAAAGCATAAAAGCAGTTCGCAGGCTACCTCATGTTCCATTTTCTCGGCCGGCCGACGTGTGCACGCTAATCCAGGATCACCCTCTGGCTCATCCCTGTAGCTGCCGACCGACTGAGACACGTGAATCCAGGATTACCCTTTGGCTCGTCCATGCACGCGTAATTCGGGACCACCCTCTGGCCCGTCCCTGTAGCTTCCAGAGTGTAGCCTCAGCGGACGGCGGGCTTGGCATATGCCCCGAGCCCAGGCGCGGATGCGGAATCCCACTGCATAGCAGATCGCCGATCTTTCGCCCCCCAGCTCGCTACAGCCAGTGCTTCTCCGCTCTCGCCTCTCGTGCCATAGATAAGGACCCCCTCGTCTTGGTCAGAGTCCCTGTTCAGGCGCCAGATGTTAAGGGGGGCAAGGGAAGCAAGACCCCAACTCAATATGAGTGATAAGCAAGCTTCTACTTTATTAGTCTCGGATAGCTCTTTTATACTAAGTGCAGCGAGGCTATTTTTAGCCAGTTTCTCTTTTCCCATAACACAGCAGTGTTTGTTCCCTCTGGCTACAGGCCAGGGACTTTCTGCACACTCTCAAGGTCGAACCATTCTCCCACACTTCTGCTGCAGTGTTCCCCCACACAATGATGTCATCAACATACTGCAGATGTTTTGGAGCCTCACCCTTTTCCAGTGCAGTCTGAATTAGTCTGTGGCAGATCGTGGGACTGTGTTTCCACCCCTGGGGCAGTCGGTTCCAGGTGTACTGCACACCCCTCCAGGTGAAGGCAAAGTGAGGCCTGCACTCTGGGGCCAAAGGAATGGAGAAAAATGCATTTGCGATGTCAATAGTGGCATACCACTTCACTGCTTTGGACTCCAGCTCGTACTGAAGCTCCAACATGTCCGGCACGGCAGCGCTCAGTGGTGGAGTCACTTTATTCAAGGCACGATAGTCCACAGTCAATCTCCATTCTCCTTCAGATTTGTGCACAGGCCAGATGGGACTGTTGAAGGGTGAGTGGGTTTTGCTAATCACCCCTTGGCTCTCCAAGTCACGGATCATCTTGTGGATGGGAATCACAGCATCTTGAGTTGTCCGGTACTGTCGGCGATGCACTGTCGAGGTAGCAATTGGTACTCTTTGTTCCTCCTCCTTCAGAAGGCCTACTGCAGATGGGTTCTCTGATAGTCCAGGCAAGGTATTCAATTGCCTGATGCCCTCTGTCTCCACAGCAGCTATTCCAAAAGCCCACTTGAGTCCCTTTGGGTCTCTGAAATACCCGCCTTGGAGGAAGTCTATGCCCAAAATGCACGGGGCCTCTGGGCCAGTCACAATGAAATGTTTCTTCCATTCATTTCCAGTCAGGCTCACCTCAGCTTCTACTAGGGTCAAATGTTGTGATCCACCTGTTACACCAGCAATAGAAACAGATTCTACCCCCACATGTTGTGATGGGATTATTGTACACTGCGCACCAGTGTCAACCAAAGCATCGTATTTTTGTGGTTCTGATGTACCAAGCTAACAAATCCACACAGTCCAAAAAATACGGTTTTCCCTGGCCTCTACCTGGTTAGAGGCAGGGCCCCTCTAATTCTGGTTATCCTTCTTTCCCTGGGCATCCATTGTGGAGGTTCCTTCGAGGGGATCAGACATGTCACCGTCTTTTCCATCATTTCCGGCAGATTGGCTACCGGCAACTGAAGCTACTTTCTTTTTAGTAAAATTTCTTTTCTGAGACTTGCGCTCTTTTAATTCATGCACTCGTGCTGCCAGAGCGGAAGTGGATTGTCCACCCTGCCTCTTCATGTCTTCCTCACTGTCACACAGGAATTTCCACAGCTCACTTCGTGGGATGTACTTTCTTACTAGGGAACGTCCTCGTTGGGTATCAGAATCTCCGGTCTGTACTGCTGAGGTTTGGAGAAGGCCCTCTTTAATCTCCTTCTTGAGCTCCTGAAAATTCTTCTCTATCCTATCTTCCAAATTCTGCACATGTGTTTCCACAGCTGCGATTTTCGCATGTGTTGGGCCATGCACGGAGTCCGCATATGCTCGGAGCTTCGTTGCCATATCCTGCACAGTCTCATTTGCACCGTAATTTGGTTTCATCAGTGCTAAAGCAGACTTATATTCTGATGGCCCAAGCTGTATGAGCTTTCGCCACATGAATGGACCAACTCTGGCTGGTCTGGACTCCTCAATCCTGGGTCATTTGTGAAGACAACCTCTACTGCCCTTAGTTCTCTCAGGCATTGGATTTCTTGTTTTATAATTTTTTACTGGGTTTGCTGCATATAGAGATCATCTCTACACATATATTTTTTTCTCACACTACTCAAGAGCCGTCTCCAGACACTGGCAGAGTCAGCCTCCCTTATCATCCTTTGATTGATAGCTGGATCACGTGACGGGGATCCTAAATGTCTCACTTCAGCGCCATCCAGCATTACATCATCACTTGCAGCATCCTAAATACGGAGCATCTAACTTATTATGAATTTATTAAACCGTCGGGTGTAGTTTTTTCTTAGGCTGTGAAGGTCCTTTATGGACAGGGACTCAGTAATGGTTTCTGTGCCTGAGTCAGTTGGTGGCTTTGAGGCTCCTTCCCCTGCATCATCATCACCTTTCAATGGGCGATCAGTTTTGGTTGTGTGCTTTTTCCTTGTGACAGGAGCAACTGTCAATGGCTTAGGTTCTTCTTCTGGTTTGGCTGCAGCCTGAGTGACTGGGGTGTCTGCTGATTTATCTTCCTGCCCCTCTGCTTTTATCTGCTGCTCTACAGTACTTAGCAGTGTGCGATAGGCATATGTTAAGGCTCAGCATATTACAATAAGCTTTTCTTTATTAGAAGTGTCATTGTATTTCTCTTTCAAATATTTCCCCACCTCAGCTGGTTTCTGAATTTGTTCGGGGGGTAATTGCAAATTATCGGGTCAGAGAATTTCTTTAGGATTTGGCCCATATCCTCCCATTTTCCGCCCCACTCTGGATTTTCCACCTCTTGGTCAGGTGTCTCCTCAGTCACCCTGGAAATCTGAGCCTTCATTCTAGACAAGCTACAAACTACATACAGGACGCTTACTAGATAAACTACCAGGAAGATGGTCTCTTTAACATCCAGGGGAAACTGAACATTCTTAGAAGATAATGTATCAAATTTAAAGGGGAGGGAGATGAAAGGCTGGGAAATTCCATCTCCTCCTCTTCTAACAGAGTGCAATTACCAATAAACTCCCAAAACAGGCTACTGAAACTAGGACTGGGGTTAGGATGGAGAAACGACTTATCATACACACTTTGAACAACTGGTTTTACTTCTGTTAACTTCTTATAAATCATTATCACTGAGCACAGCAAAATAGAAATCCGGATTCATGCCCCTGCTTTGTAAAAGTTTCTTATCAGCGACAGGATCAGACCAAGCTGTGGATAGGCAAACAGGCCTAGGGACCAAAAAGGCACCAGTACCTCAAACAAGCCTAGGGACCAAAAAAACATGAGTATATCTAGTCAGAGAGACATTACGAACTCAACC
The DNA here is from genome assembly GCA_014706295.1 of Lycocorax pyrrhopterus obiensis. Lineage (NCBI taxonomy): Eukaryota > Metazoa > Chordata > Aves > Passeriformes > Paradisaeidae > Lycocorax > Lycocorax pyrrhopterus. The sequence goes on along the minus strand of JACSVZ010000056.1, from coordinate 77,609 downwards.
AACATGGTAACTACTTTACCCCAACACAAAGTAGTTAAATTCAAACTAAGATGTAATTAGTACAGGTTTTTTCACTTTCTTTCGAATCCTGCCAACTACGCCAATAAGTATTTGTGCTGGTTTGGCTAAAATCTAGCAATATATTCTCTGAGAGAAAACTAGGTTACAACTACCCTTCTCCCCACTGGGTTCGGGAAATAAAAGGAAATTTTCCTCGAAGGAAAGTGAAAGAGATAAGAACTATTTATTTTAACAAACACACAGGAAAAGGATAATAATGCTAAATAATGAAATGAAATCTCTCGCTATAGAGAGAAACCTGGGAAGATTTCAGAGTCTTTCTGTAGGTGTGGTCTCTCTCCTCCTTGGAGCTGGGTCGGTGAGGGCCCACCCCCGGGCCTTGGGGAAAAATTCTCCCGATGTGTTTTGATGTTGTTGAACAGTCTAGAAGAGAAGAAGGGAAAAACTAAAGTTCTAGGAAACAAAGTTCAGCTCTCCGTCTCACGCCGGGAAGAGAAGGGAAAAAATAAACTGAAACCACTGGCTGAAGAAAGCAAGCAGGGTGCTCCCTCCTGCTCCTGCAGCCAGAGAACGCAGAGGAGTGTATCTCTGTGTCTTTGAGAAACTGTTTTGAGAAGTTCGTTTGTTTTTTCTTTTCTCCAGCTCAGTTTAAAGGCACAGAAAAGGCACAAAATTACTTTTTGGGCATAGAGCATGATAGGGGATACACACGATAGAGTCACCCCAAGACAGGCAGGATGCAAATAAAGTGCCTGAAAAGGTGTCTATGGAGGAGTGGATGTATTTGAGCCGACCAAATTCTGAAAAATGAGTGACATCCGTTTGCCATAATTGAAGGCTTTGGAGTCCTCTAGGGTTAACACCTCCCGCAATGGAGGGAAAGGAGTGCCTCTGGCAGTCAGGGCATACAGCAACAGTGCTGGAGGTTTGGCGATTAGTCAAATCAAAAGTGCGTGCCAGCGCGGCAGCATTCTGATGAAAAAAAGAATGGCTAAGTTTTGCTTGGGCAAATTGGTCAGGCAATACTTGAACAGGTAAAGTAAGTAAGTCCGCCTGGCAATTTCCTTCCGCGATAAAACCAGGCATAGTGTGAGAATGAACATGCATTACAAAGTAAGGCTGTTGCCTAGCATCTAAAAGGAAAACAAGTTGTTGTAACCGTTGAAACAATTCTGCATTAGACACTTTCTTCAGTACAGCAGCTTCAGCTCTCTCAGCGATCCCTGCAGCATAAGCACAATCTGTAATTAAGTTAAAAGGGATAGGCCATCGCTGAAAGGCTCGTACAACAGCTGCCAATTCAACAATTTGAGGAGAACCTGAAACAGTAACAACATCTGAATCCCACCGGTCGGATTCTGTGTCCCACCAAAGTAGCATCGACTTGTGCGTGCAGCCAGATCCATCTGTGAAGACAGTTAAAGCATGCAAAGGAATTTCACTTCTTTTGGGTCGCATTAGGAGATTAAAACTGGCTGCCACTAGCTTGTGCTTTGGGGGTGTCGTGGTTTGACTTGAACTGACAGGCAGTTCTTCAGACTAATCGCGCTTCTCTCAATTCTACATATAAAAAACCCCGTGGAAGGCGGGATTTTGGGAGAAGTTTTTTCCCCCGTTCCGGCTGAGTGCAGGAGGGGAGAGGGAGAGGGAGAGGGGGAGGGGTGGGCCCCGTTGCCCGGTCCGCGGGGCTGGGGACGGGCGCCCCTGCCCCCTGCCTCTTGCCCTTTCTTTTAACGCTGCAGCACGGACTCTAGACTGTGGAAAGGGAAACGATTTCCCTGAGCCGCGAGTGGCTATAGCTGGTCACAGGGCTGAGGTCATCCGATGCGGTATCTTGAGGAAGAGAGAGAGCCGGCAGAGCCTTCAGTGCAGCCAGCATACTTCGCGACGAACAGAGGAAGACACCCCTTTTCCACATAGTGCACCCGGCAGCGCAGAAAGAGCAAGGGGAGGCTCTCTTTCTACCTTAGAGCCTGATAACACCCTACAACATGGCGGCTTTCAGAGCCAGAGAGAAAGAAAAACGGGGTCACGTGAGACGAAGCTACAAGGGCGGTGCTGTGTGGTCCCGCGCGGAGCTTAAAAATCTCCTTTCCTCGCCGTGGTATGAACTGTAATATTGCAAACTGTTTGTCTCTTTAATCCATGTTAAAGTACGTGGGGGGATGGGCATTTTTTCTCGAATAGCTTGTAAAAAGTTAAAGAATGCCGATGCCAGGCTGTGTATATAAAGCAGAGAGAGGCTTTTACAGCCTGGTGGCAGAAAAAAAGCCTTATGTTCAAGCCAAAAAGAAAAATAATTCATCCTTAAACGAGTAGTAACCCCATGTGAGGGCCTGTGTCTTGCAATTAAAAGAGCTGTAAGAGGGCTCATGGAAAAGAGATGTGTTACACCTTAGCAGAGATTGTTAATTCTAAGCAAACCTGCAAAATGGTGGCAGTTTGTAAAACCAGGCAAAGCAAAAGAGAAACCCTTTTTTTTTCCTTTCCTAAAATTGTAATACTAATTGAGAGAAAAAAAAGTAGGGGAGAGAAAGAGTTCTAAAAGTTTGTTCTGTTGTAGCCTTTTCCATCTAAGTCTGTTAATAAATCTCTCTATATTCTGTCAAGTTGTGTGCCTGCTTTGCTTTTTCTCCTAATGCTTATCTCACAGAAAAAACATCAAGAAAGTATGTATATCTTTTAACTTAAAAAAACCCACTACACGAAATTGATGTTTCTGCCCGGTTGCAAACCAAACCCGCTACAGGGGGATGTGAAGAAAGTTGTCCAGAAAAATCAACCAGGGCCATTTGAAACATTTCAGACTGTTGCAACAACCACTGCAAATAAACAGAAGTAATAGGTAAACAGATCAAACGAAAATCCACACCTGCAAGTGTGGTTAATATTTGTCAGGCTTTTACAATAAGCAAAGCAATAATTTCATGTTGAGTGCTTATGGTCTTAGACATATGGTGTGACAAAAAAATCCATTCTATAATCAGCAAAGGGTCTGGCGCATTAGGATCCCACTGATAAATCAAAGCATGGGGTTGCTTAGCTGGGTTAAGAATTATTAAGCAAAGAGGTAACTCAGGGGCTCATCAAGCTGCTTTGCGGTTTGAAATAGCATCAGCTACTTGTTGCAGTGCTTGGAAAGCTTTGGGTGTAAGCTGCCGAGGCAACAAAAGATTTGGTTCCCCTTTTAGCAAAGCAAACAAAGGGCTCAAATCTGCATTGGAAATTCCTAACAAAGGACGAATCCAATTAATGGTTCCCAAAAGTTTTTGGGCATCATGTAAGGTGCGAATGTCTGATTGAATTAGTAAAGGCTGAGGAGAAATAGTCTGGGTCCTGATACGCCAGCCAAGGTATTTCCAAGGGGGTTGGTGCTGGATTTTTTCAGGAGCAACACAAAGTCCCGCTTGGGTTACAGCAGCAATGACAAGGGCTAGGGCTTCCTCCATAACCTCGTTTCTCTGCTGCTACGAGAATGTCATCCATGTAATGATACAGGAGAACATCAGGCATTTTCTGGCAGCTGGGACTGAGGACCCTTGCAATAAACCACTGACAAATAGTAGGGCTATTCTTCATTCCCTGTGGTAGGACCACCCAATGATATCTTTGCAAGGGTTCTTGCATGTTAGTGCTTGGGACAGAAAAAGCAAATTTAGGAGCATCATCAGGATGCAAAGGAATGGTAAAAAAGCAATTCTTCAAATTAATGACTGTCAAATGCCAGTCTCAAGGGATCATGGTAGGAGATGGGAGACTGGGTTGAAGGGTTCCCATGTTCTCTAGAACAGCATTAATTTTGTGGAGGTCATGGAGTAACGCCACTTGCCAGTTTGTTTTTGAATAACAAACACAGGCGAGTTCCAAGGACTGGTGGAGGGGACTATGTGCCTGTAGTGGGTTTTTAAGCGCCCCTGCCCCTGCCTCTCTCCCTCTCCCGTCCTGCACTCAGCCAGAACGGGGGAAAAAACTTCTCCAAAATCCCGCCTTCTACGGGGTTTTTATGTGTAGAATTGAGAGAAGCACGACTGGTCTGAAGAACTGCCTGTCAGTTCAAGTCAAACCACAACAGTGCCCTTTTTGAAGTTGTTCCTGGATAAGTTCAGTGAGTAAGTGTAATCTAATTAGCGACAGGGGCCATTGATCCACCCAAATAGGATTCTCAGTTTTCCAGGTTAATTTCAGGGTGTCGTGCACCACAATGGCCCCCGTCAAAAATCCGACTGAATTTTAAGACCCCATTGGGAAAGTAAATCGCGTCCCCATAACACCATGGGTACAGGTAGAACAAATGGTTTAATAGAAGCTGTGTGGCCCTCTGGTCTCATCACTTGAATTAGATGGTGGCTTTGAAAACTGTGACTGCTTCCCCCAATCCCGGTGAGGGCTTGGGGTACTTCTGTAAGGGCCCAAGAAGGAGGCCACTTGGCTTGAGAAATGACAGTCACATCAGCCCCTGTATCTAAAATTACGGTAAGCGTCACTTGGTGTCCTCATAGCGACAGGGTACATTTACAAGTAGGGCGTCTGTCCGAAATGGCCTGTACCTGTTGCTGTTGAGACGGACACAACACATACAGACCCCACAACAGTTCCAGGCAAAAAGCCATTTATTTTTAGAAGCCAGTGTCATTTATACACTTTTATATGTTTATCATTCATGTTATTTCTCCATTGGTTGCTTAACTACTACAATAGGTTCATTGGCTATTATTTAACTACAACATACTATTATTAGTTACCTATAACCTAAGCATTCTAAGCATTCAGAAAAACACCAGGTGCAGCTTTGTTGCTGTTCTCTCTCTCTGTTGTTTAGGTTTCTTGCTTCTGTTTCTCACGGGTACAAACGGATTGTGCTAAGATTGATGTCGGAATCAGACAGGCTTGCTGACTTGCTGTTAATTCCCACATTGTACCCATAAAATTTGCAGGGTTCCCGTGGAACCAAATCCTCCTACTCTTTCTTTGTGTTCCTCTACAGGCGGTTGTGATTCATGTGGGAAAAGAATCAGCTGTGCGATGCAGGTTCCTTTAGGAACTGTACAAGGTGGGAAAGGGGTCCAAGCCATGATTTTGATTTCTCCTACAAAGTCTGAGTCAATAACCCCGGGGAGAACAAAAAGTCCTGAAAGGGTGGTTGAGGATCTCCCTAACAGCAAGGCACTTCTCTGGGGCCCTGGGGGCCCAAAAATTCCTGTAGGGAGTAAATGAACAGAAAGTACTAACAACGTTACTGTGACTGAGGTAGCCAGGTCCAATCTGGCGCTGCCTGCAGTTGCTGGGCGAAGACTTGAGGTGGTCCTCCTTGGGGTGCCTGTGGTGGCTGAGGCTCTCCGGGTCCGGTTTCTGTGGATCGGGCGACCTTCAAAATTGTACTCAGAAAAGACATTGGTTAGCAAAGTGACGGCCTTTATGACAATGGGGCCACATGGCAGGGGTTTTGGGTTTAGTCTCTCTCAGGGAGAAGCAACCTTTTTTCAAGTGACCAGGTTTGCCACAGCCAAAGCAAAGTGGGGGGTCCCAGAGGGGCCTTTAAGGGCTGCAAAAGCGGAGGGCTCGTAATCCTTTCTGCCAGTCAGTTTCCCACAGAGAGTTAGCAAAAGCTGAGCAAGTGACTTTAAATCATATGGGGTCATAACATAAGCATTAAACACAGAAGACAGCAAACTCGTGAAGTATGGAGAGCTTAGACCATGCTCTGTTACGGTCCGACAGAGCTCTTAAATTATCGAAAAAGACATCGGCTCCCATTGCAGATTCCATTGGTTTTTGCCCTGATAAAGGACAGGTGCCACAATTTTTTCCGCAATGTCCAGCTCCCCCTCTTTCAATGCCTCCCATTTCAAACGAGCCCAAAATGCAAAAGACAAACATTTGCCATGCTTATCTAATAATTTAGTCATGAGTTCAAATACGTCTCTTTCTTGGGCAGACATGCCGTTACCCATGTTCCTCGCAGCTCACCTCCTTATCCTGGAGGGGTTCTTTGCCGGCCGGATCCTGCTTCCTTGTCAGCAGCACTTAAGTCCTGTGGGGCTAGCCGTCAGCCACTCAAGATTAGGCGGATCTTCGCTTCCTCACATGGGAGCACCATTTGACGGCAATTGAGAGATGGGACTCAGCTTGATGCAAGCAAAAGCTGATTTATTGTTTCTACAGCATGGCTTATATACTCTTTCTACTACCTTAGTAAAAACCGCAATATTCATGTTTCCTAGCAACATTGATTAACCACCATCTTGCATGATTACCTTTAAACAAGACATAATGTAATGCATAATGTTCCTTCTACTTTCTTCAAGTTCTTGTTTGCTGTTCCCAGGGCTTGTGGCCCACTAAGGTTAAAATGTCCACATCGCTTACCAACTCTGCAGAACTTTCTGCTCGACTTCCCAACTGCCTCTCCATAGAGGGGCAGGAAGATAAATAAGCAGACACTCTAGTCACTCAGGCTGCAGCTAAACCAGATAGGAAGCCTAAGCCATTGACAGTTGCTCCTGTCACAAGGAAAAAGCACACAACCAAAACCGATCGCCCAGTGAAAGATGATGATGATGCGGGGGAAGGAACCTCAAAGCCACCAACTGACTCAGGCACAGAAACCATTACTGAGTCCATGTCCATAAAGGACCTTCATAGCCTAAGAAAGGACTATACCCAACAGTCTGATGAATCCATAATAAGTTGGATGGTCCATATTTGGTACGCTGCAGGTGATGATACAATGCTGGACGGTACTGAAGAGAGGCATTTGGGATCCTTGTCACATGATCTGGCTATCAATCAAGCAATAATAAGGAGTGCTGACTCTGTCAGTCTCTGGACATGGGTCTTGAGCAGTGTGAAGGAAAGATATCTGTGCCCAGATGATTTCTATATGCAGCAAACCCAGTGGAAGACCATAGAACAAGGGATCCAATGCTTGAGAGAACTAGCGGTGGTAGAGATTGTCTACACAGATGACCCAGGATTGAGGAGTCCAGACAGAGTCCCAGCTGACCCAGTGATGTGGCGAAAACTCATACAACTTGGGCCACAAGAATACGCTTCTGCTTTAGCAATGATGAAATAGGATGACCAGAATGATACCATGCGTGATATGGCGAAGAAGCTCGGAGCATATGCAGATGCGGTGCATGGCCCAACACATGCAAGAATCACAGCTGTGGAAACACGTCTGCAAAAAGTGGAAGATAAGATGGAGAAGAATCACCAGGAACTCAAGAAGGAGATTAAAGAGGGCCTTCTCCAAATCTCGGCTGTACAGATCAGAGATTCTGTTACCAGACACAGACGTCCCCCAGCTAGAGAGAGAAGGTACAACCCACAAGGTGAACTGTGGTTCTTCCTGTGTGACAGTGGGGAAAACATGAGAAAGTGGGATAGACAAACCACTTCTGCTCTGGCAGCATGAGTGCATGAATTGAAGGAGTGCAAGCCTCAGAAAGGAAGTTCCACCAAAAAGGAAGTAGCTCCAGTTGCCCGTAGCCGAACTGCCAGATATGATGGAAGAGACGATGACATGTCCGATCCCCTTGAAGGAACCTCTAAAATGTATGCCCAGGGAAAGAAGGATAACCAGAATTAGAGGGGCCCTGCCTCTAACCAGGTAGAGGCCAGGGAAAACCGTGGGTTTTGAACTGTGTGGGTTCATTGGCCTGGTACATCAGAACCACAAAAATATGATGCCTTGGTGGACACTGGTGCACAGTGCAAGCTAATCCCATTGCAACATGTGGGGGCAGAATCTATTTCTATCGCGGGCGTGACAGGTGGGTCACAAAATTTGACCCTAGTGGAAGCTGAGGTGAGCCTGACTGGAAATGAGTGGAAGAAACATCTCATTGTGACTGGCCCAGAGGCCCCGTGCATTTTGGGCATAGACTTCCTCCAAAGCGAGTATTTTAGAGACCCAAAGGGACTCAAGTGGGCTTTTGGAATAGCTGCTGTGGAGACAGAGGGCATTAGGCAATTGAACACCTTGCCTGGACTATCAGAGAACCTATCTGTAGTAGGCCTTCTGAAGGGGGAGGAACAACAAGAACCAATTGCCACCTTGACAGTGCATCACTGGCAGCACCGGATAACTCCAGATGCTGTGTTTCCCATCCACAAGATGATCTGTGAGCTGGAGAGCCAAGGGGTGATCAGCAAAACCCACTCACCCTTCAACAGTCCCATTTGGCCTGTGCGAAAATCTGAAAGAGAAGGGAGATTGACTGTGGACTATCGTGCCTTGAATGAAGTGACTCCACCATTGAGCGCTGCTGTGCCGGACATGTTGGAGCTCCAGTACTATCTGGAGTCCAAGGCAGCGAAGTGGTATACAACTACTGACACTGCCAACGCATTTTTCTCCATTCTTCTGGCAGGAGAGTGAAGGTCTCAGTTTGCTTTCACCTGGAGGGGTGGGCAGTACACCTGGAATCGATTCCCCCAGGAGTGGAAGCACAGTCCCACCATCTGCCATGGACTGATCCAGATTGCCCTGGAAAAGGGTGAGGCTCCAGAACATCTGCAGTACATCAACGACATCATTGTGTGGGGGAACACCACAGCAGAAGTGTTTGAGAAAGGAGAGAAAATCATCCAGATTCTCCGGGAAGCCAGTTTTACCATCAAGAACAGCAAAGTCAAGGGACCTGCCTGAGAGATCCAGTTCCTGGGAGTGAAATGGCAAGATGGACGGCTTCAGATTCCCACCAAGGTCATCAATAAGATCACAGCAATGTCTCCACCAACTAACAAGAAGGAAACACAAGCTTTCTTAGGTGTCAGAGGCTTTTGGAGGATGCACATTCCTGAGTACAGCCAGATTGTGAGTCCTCTCTACCTGGTTACCCGCAAAAAGAACAATTTCCATTGGGGCCCTGAACAGCAACAAGCCTTTGCCCAGATCAAGCAGGAGATTGCCCATGCGGTAGCCCTTGGCCCAGTCAGGACAGGACCCAAGGTGAAGAACGTGCTCTACTCTGCAGCCGGGTGCCATGGTCTGTCCTGGAGCATTTGGTAGAAAGTGCCTGGTGAGACTCAAGGCTGACCACTAGGATTCTGGAGTCAAAGCTACAGAGGGTCCAAAGCCAACTACACTCCAACAGAGAGGGAAATCTTGGCAGCCTATGAAGGAATCCACGCTGCCTCAGAGGTCATCGGCACAGAGGCACAACTCCTCCTGGCACCCCGACTACCGGTGCTGGGGTGGATGTTCAAAGCAAATGTTCCCTCTACCCACCATGCCACCAATGCCACATGGAGCAAATGGATTGCTCTCATCACACAGCGCGCTTGTTTTGGAAAACTGAATCACCCAGGGATCTTGGAAATAGTCATAAATTGGCCTGAAGGTGAAAACTTTGGTCTCCCTGATGAAGAGGAACAAGAACAAGTAAAACGTCCAGGAGAAGTTCCACCGTACAACCAACTGCCAGCAGAAGACACAGGCTACGCTCTTTTCACTGACGGTTCCTGTTGCATCGTAGGGATGAAACGTAAGTGGAAAGCAGCCGTATGGAGTCCCACACGACAGGTTGCAGAAGCTACTGAAGGAGAAGGTGGATCGAGCCAACTTGCCGAACTCAAAGCTGTTCAGTTGGCCCTGGACATTGCTGAAAGAGAGAAGTGGCCAAAGCTCTACCTCTACACTGATTCGTGGATGGTAGCCAATGCTCTGTGGAGATGGCTGGAAAAGTGAGAAAAGGCTAATTGGCAGTGTAGGGGAAAACCCATCTGGGCTGCTGAAGAGTGGAAAGACATTGCTGCCTGAGTAGGAAAGCTGCCTGTGAAAGTCCTCCATGTAGATGCTCATGTCCCCAAGAGTAGAGCTAATGAGGAGCACTGAAACAACAAGCAGGTAGATCAGGCTGCAAAGATAGAGGTGTCACAGATAGATTGGAAAAACAAGGGAGAGTTGTTCCTAGCTCGATGGGCCCATGATGCCTTAGGCCATCAAGGCAGAGATGCCACCTATAAGTGGGCACAGGATCAAGGGGTGGATCTAACCATGAACAGTATGTCCCAAGTTATCCATGACTGTGAAACGTGCGCTGCGATCAAGCAGGCCAAGTGAGTGAAACCTCTATGGTATGGTGGGCGGTGGTCCAAATACAAGTATGGGGAGGCCTGGCAGATTGATTACATCACACTGCCTCAAACACGCCAAAACAAGCGCTACGTGCTCACAATAATAAAAGCCACCACTGGATGGCTAGAAACCTACCCTGTGCCTCATGCTACAGCCCGGAACACCATCTTGGGTTTTGAAAAGCAAATCCTTTGGAGGCATGGTACCCCTGAGAGAATTGAATCTGATAATGGGACTCATTTCAAGAATAGCCTTATCAACACCTGGGCTAGGGAACATGGCACTGAGTGGGTGTACCATATCCCTTACCATGCACCAGCTGCAGGCAAAGTGGAACAGTGCAATAAATTGTTGAAAACCACCTTAAAGGCACTGGGTGGGGGTGTCACTGCCCTAGGAGATGGGTCGGCCTCGGGGGGTACTCGTCCCGCTTAGGAGGCTACAGTGACTTTCCCGCAGACAGGCACTGAAAAATGTCACGTCTCAGCAGCCGCTTGGAATGGGCTGCACTGGCTCTGTATCAGCAGGCGCACCCAAAAGCGAGGGGACCAGGTGGTCTCAGTCTCTCAGGAGTTCCGGGGGCGAAAGAGGCAAGGGAGAGGACCAGTCCGTGATGTCTTCCAAGGTTTATTACCCCGAAAGCAAAGGGGAGGAACTGGCCGATGAGAGCCAGGGGCACCGTGCTTTTCTACAGGGGTGGCACCAAACAAACAACCAATAGAAAGTAAGCTCGGAGCGGAGTCCCGGGGACACAGAACCAATGGCTAGGTTACAGAGGAGGGAATTTACAGAACAAACCTATTAACAACCGAACTTATCAGAACTTTCTGGAGAAGTGGTACGGGCTCAGAACCGGGTCTCGCCCACGGACTGGTCCTCGCTCTCCGAGTTGTCTGCCCATTGGGTAGGCATGCCGTGATAGCGGGCGGACCCCAGGTGGTCCGAGGCACCCCAACATGGGGGAACTTTCAAAAATTGGGAGCAGCATCTAGCAAAGGCCACCTGGTTAGTCAACACCCGAGGTTCCACCAATAGAGCTGGTCCAGCCCAATCTGAGCCCCTGCATACAGTAGATGGAGATAAGGTTCCAGTAGTACATCTCGGAGGACTGTTAAGAAAAACTGTTTGGGTTAATTCTGCCTCCAGTACAGACAAACCCATCCATGGGGTTGCCTTTGCTCAGGGACCTGGTTGCACATGGTGGGTAATGCAGAGAGATGGAACAACATGTTGTGTACCGCAGGGAGATTTGATGTTGGGTTAGAGCCACATGTAATGTGGAATGTCTATATACCACTGCGGAGATTGAAGAGGCACAGACTCTTCTGGGTGTATCAAGCAAAGCCAGTTTATTGTACAAGTTACCAGCTGTGCCGGTTTGGCCAAAATCTAGTAATATATCCTCTGAGAGAAAACCAGGTTACAACCACCCCTCCCCCACCAGGTTCAGGAAAAAAAATTTCCCTCAAAGGAAAGTGAAAGAGATAAAAACTATTTATTTTAACAAACACACAGGAAAAGGATAATGATGCTAAATAATGAAATGAAATCTCTCACTATAGAGAGAAACCTGGGAAGATTTCAGAGTCCTTCTGTAGGTGTGGTCTCTCTCCTCCTCGGAGCTGGGTCGGCGAGGGCCCACCCCCCGGGCCTCGGGGAGGAAATTCTCCTGATGTGTTCTGATGTTGTTGAAACAGTCCAGAAGAGAAGAAGGGAAAAAAACCCGAAGTCCCAGGAAACAAAGTTCAGCTCTCTGTCTCACGCCGGGAAGGTAAAAAAAACCAGCTGGCTGAAGAAAGCAAGCAGGGTGCTCCCTCCTGCTCCTGCAGCCAGAGAACGCAGAGGAGTGTATCTCTGTGTCCTTGAGAAACTGTTTTGAGAAGTTCGTTTGTTTTTTCTTTTCTCCAGCTCAGTTTAAAGGCACAGAAAAGGCACAAAATTACTTTTTGGGCATAGAGCATGATAGGGGATACACATGATAGAGTCACCCCAAGACACCAGCATTTTATAGTTTGCTACTTCTGGGTAGATCCAGAGGGTCAAACTCCCCTGCCCCATTCCCATAGCAACACTATCAAGTCCTTGCAGATTCCCTCTTGCGACAGCGGTGTCCTGGATAATCATCCTTTTGCGCCAGAGGCTCAGGTCATGGCGTCCTGTTTGTCCCGTGTTTTGCCTCTTGTTCTTGCCTTGGGCTTTGTTTCATCTCTGCTTCTTCTTGCCTTGAGTTTTTATCTATCCCATGGCTTTCGTGGCACCAAGGCTAGAAGGTCTGCACAGCTATCAGCTTTCGTTGCTCTCTGGCTCCTATCATACCACTGCTTGCTGAATGTCACTGTCACTGTTTGTACATAGCTGTATATATGTATATATATATATGTATGTATGTATTAATGTGTGTGTGTGTGGAGTTAGAATATATTAGTTTTGGCATTGAGCTGACGGTATGGGATAAGGGGTGGAATGTCTTGGGGTGATTTTATGATGTGTATCCCCTATCGCCACTCTATGCCCAGACATGATTCCTGTGCCTTTCTGTGTCTTTAAAACTGGGTGCGAGAGAAAAGAAAAAAAGCCAGATGAACTTTTCAAAGCAGTTTTGTGTTCAAGGACACAGAGATAGCTTCTGCGATGGCTAGAGCGGAGGAAACACCCTTTTTCTGCTTTTCAGCCAGCTTTCGGCTCTGTTTTCTCCGGAGAGAGATGGAGAGTTAAACTTTTTTTCCTGGGAATTCGGCTTCTTCTTCTTCTTTTCTGTAACTGTTGAGAACACCAGAACTCACTGGGAGAGCTTTCCACTGAGGCCCGGAGGGGCCTATGTTGAACCCAGCTCCAGAGAAGAGAGAGAGAGACCCCACCCACAGAAAGGACTGAAATCTTCCCAGGTTTCTCTCCACAGCGAGAGATTTTGCTATTTAGCATTATTCTTTTCCCATTGTGCATTGTGTCTGTTAAAGAAATAGTTTTTTTGCCTTTCACTTTCCTCCAAGGAAAAACTTTTTTTCCTGAACCTGGTGGGGGAGGGGTGGCTGTAATCTGCCTTCTGTCAGAGGACATTCAAATTTGGACGTTCCTCTGAATTTGTCTCAAACCAGCACAGGCCTCTTCTATTGTCTATAAACAGTCATGCTCAGGCACGTTGTCAATTAAGGTAGATGACAAAAACATTGCAGGGTTTATAACAGATGTTGTCTTTAGGGTAACATCATCCTGTTCCAACAACACAGACTGATATTTAAGCATTCTGCTAGGAGATAGGTAGTGTCCCTCCTTTTTTTCTAGTACAGTTATGACTGTGTGAGGGACATACAAGACAATGTGCTACCCAAGGGTGAATTTACGGGCCTCCTGTATCAGGATGACTGTAGCCACCACAGCTTTCAAATACCCAGGCCACCCTCGGCTAACGTTGTCTAGCTGTTTTGAAAAACAGGCCACAGCCCTTTTCTGGTCTCCAAGGTGCTGCGCCAGTACCCCCAGAGCAACATTCAGTCACATATGTAAAGAGTTCAAAAGGCTTAGTCAAGTCCGGCAGCCCCAGAGCTGGGGCTGAAATCAAGTAATGTTTCAGCTGTTTAAATGCCACCCTTGTGCTCTCTGTTCACATGATGGTTCCCTTTTCGGCTGCTTTGAGTGCTCCATAGAGAGGTTTTACCAGTAGTCCATAATTTGGTATCCATAAGCAACACCAACCTACCATTCCCAGAAAGGTTTGCATCTCTCTCATGGTGTGGGGCTCTGGAAGATGGCAGATGGCTTCTTTCCATTCTCTGCTGAGTTTTCGATGTCCATAGAACGTCTCTAGCCCCAAACAAACTACCGTTTCCCTGGCAACCTGTGCCTTCTCTTTCGAGACTCTATACCCACTTAGGCCCAAAAAGTTCAACAGACTTACAGTGCGTTGGGTGCAGTCATCTTGCGTTTTAGCTGCAATCAAGATATCATCAACATTTTGAAGAGTAACCCTTCCTGGTTCTTGTCTTCTCCAGTCCTCCAATTCCTTTGCTTGCTGGTTTCCGAATATTGTTGGGCTGTTTTTGAATCCCTGGGGAAGGACTGTTCAGGTGAGCTGGCTTTTCCTCCCTGTTTCAGGATTCTCCCACTCAAAAGCAAAAAGTTCTTGACTGTTCTTTTGCACAGGAATGCAGAAAAAGGCATCCTTGGGGTCTAAAACAGTGAACCACCCTAATTCATCTGTCAGCATGGTCAAAAGAGTGTAGGGGTTTGCTACAACTGGGTGTATATCCTCTGTTATTTTGTTAATTCCCCTTAAATCCTGCACTAATCGATAACTCTGACCCTCAGCTTTCTTTACTGGCAGGATGGGTGTGTTGTATCTAGATTCACATTCTACTAATAAACCAAATTTAAGAAACTTTTCAATTATAGGTGCCAATCCCCTATGGTCTTCTAACTTCAAAGGGCATTGTTTCTGCCTTACCGGTCTGGCCCCTGGTTTGAGTGTAATACTCACAGGCTCAGTTCTTTTGGATCTCCCAGGAAAATCACTGGCCCACACTATTGGAATGACAGCATCTTCAACTTCTTTGGGAATTTCACCACAATTCTCCTGTATGAAAAGGGCAGCTACTTCGACAAATTTAGTTTCAGGAATTATAACTTTCACTCCCTCTTCTTTGGAAAATTTAATTTCCGCTTCTAATTTCTCCAACAAATCCTTACTCAACAATGGTTTGGGGGAGTTTGGCACACAGAGGAATTGGTGAGTCACCCAGTGTTTTCCCGATTTAAATTTTAAAGCTTGAATGAAAGGCCTTGATTCACCCCTGTAGCACCAATCACATTTACAGTATCTTGACTCAGTTTCCCTTCTAAAGTATTTAACATAAATATGTTGCCCCTGTATCCACCAGAAATTCAACATCATCTTTCCCCAGCTTAGCTACAACCAAAGGGTCAGCCAGGGATTGGCCCTTCGGTCACTGTCAGTCCCCACTCTCAGCTAATTCAGGAGCTGGGAGTGTCCTTTTCACCAGCATTGGACACTCATTCTTCCAGTGTCCCTTTTTCTTTCAAAAAGCACATTGATCTTTACCTAGAGGAGAAGTACTCCTTTTTGACTGTGTTGGTTTTGCACAGCCTGGTTTTCGGTAGCAGGGGGGCCACAGAGGTGGCTTCTATGAGAAGCTGCTAGAAGCTTCCACCATGTCTGGCAGAGCCAATCCCTGATGGCTCTGAAGATGGACATGCTGCTGGCCAAGCCTGGGCCAACTAGAGATTATGGTAACGCCTCTAAGATAACATATTTAAGAAGAAAATCAAAACAAAGTACACACAGTTTTTTTCCTAGCCAGAGAAGAGGAGGAGGTGAGAACACGTGAGGGAAAACAACATGGAGACAGCAAGGTCAGTGGAGAAGGAAGGGAAGGAGGTGCTCCAGGCACCGGAGCTGAGATTCCTCTGCAAGCCATGTGTCACAATCCGCCTAAGACAAGCGGGGGTCGTGATGGTTCGTTAACCGAATCTCAGAGTGCAAAAGAAACACAAACGGGGAGAAGTGTAAATTTCAATCAGCACAGTGTATTTTATTGCGTACCAACGCAGTGTAACTGCGATAGAGAGGGAGAGAGATATAAGGAAAGAAAGGATAGAGAGAGAGAAAAGGGGGGTTATAGCTACCAACGGCCAGGCGGAATCCTCGTGGTCCATCTTCTTCCATGGGGGGGTCCCAATGTATCTGACATTCCTGGTTTTATCTAATTTTCCCTCTAGGGTTTTTATTGGTCCGTATTTCCTATTGTAATTAATCAAATCTTCTGCAACTTCACTCCATGTCCAAGTTTTGTGATCACCGGCAGATAAACCTGACAGCTGGGAGGGGGTTGAGTATGGGGTAAACCCGGGATCCATAGATCCAGTTCGATCGCTTGGGTTTCCAAGGAATCTGTCCAGCCTATCTACTGGACGTATAGCTGCTATAGTTTTTTGAAGAACAATTGCTGTAGGTTTGAGGGATTCTGGAAGTCCCCGAATTAAAGGGGTCATCATTTCTGGTTTTACAGGTAATTGCACTGGAGATTCACAGTTAGGAATTAATTTTCTTTCATGTATCATTTGCAAGCAAGCAGCTTTGTGGATGCTCTCTAAGAGCTGGTCGGGGGTACTGACTATAGCTAAGGGGTCTCCCCTTCCTAGAGGGTTGAGTCTCCCAGCCCAATAAGCAGCACGCTGAGTTAGGGACCATGTAGAACATTTGTCACCTGTTGTTAAGAAAACTCCATGTCCCCAGTATCCACTGGCTTCTTGTTCAGTTAGCTGAATTTGGTCTCCCCCAGTAAGGGACACTCGGAAGACATATTCCGTTTCAGATTCATGGGGAGACGTCCATACTCCTTTTTCAATTTGGCCAATTCAGTAGCAGTAAATGGAGTTTGTTTAGTGGTAATGTGCGGTTCAGAGTCCTCATCATTAGTATAAAAGTATTCCATTTTAGTTAAGGGTCTTATGTGAGGACAATAATTTTCTGCACAGTTTTTTGCCAGGATTAAATCTTTCTGGGGGTAAATTTGGTTAATGTGGAGGGTTTCTTTTTCCTCTGCTTTTCTCTTGCTGAATCAGCATTCCTTGAGTTCTTAAGATATTCATCTCTCAAGGCAGCTTGCAGCAAATTAACTTCATTTGTTTTTTCATCTAATTGTTTCTGCAGAATTTCTACTAGGTTTTGAAGGGAATCTATTATTGCTTTTTCTTCAGTACACCGCTTAAGGCGATGATCTGTAGCAGCCACAAGACAGGCTCCTAAGACGGAGCAGGTTATGGATTTACTGCGGCCGGGTTTAAATCTTGCTTCATGTTGCAAAGAACATATTCTATCAGTTACACTCTCTAAATTGAACCAGTTATTTTGTGCCCATTCTTCCCCTCCAGAAGAGGGTCTGGCACTGTGTTTTGCTAATAGAGCATAAAGTGCAGATTTGTTTTTTGCACTGAGGTTTTCATTCATTTTATGAAGGGACAAAAACCACTACAGGGAGGTAATAACTTAGTTACACGACACACACAGACCTTAGCTGTGTCTCCCTTCACTTCCCTGAGTGGGTGAAGAGGCCAAAATCTGCCTGGGAGGTACTCTTTTAGTTTCTAATAGTTGCCTCTTCGCTACACCAAGCAGACCAAAAACTCCTACACACCCTCTTTAATAAAAAACACAATGCTCCCCCTTTTGCACTAAGAGATACCTTTGTGGATATCTGAAGACAGAGCCCTCAATTGAGTGTGGGGTGCATTCTTTTGGGAATGTACAATTTGCGGGAAATTCGAGTCACCCCCCTTTGCTTTCTAGACACCGCTCACCCTTTCGGGTGTCGGGCTAGGTGCAGCTGGAGTGAAACGTCCTTCCCCTGTTACAGATTGCACAGAGCCCCGCTACCCCTTCTGTCTGTCAGATCCTGTCCGTGACGCCAATTAATGTCACGATCCGCCTAAGACAAGCGGGAGTTGTGATGGTTCGTTAACTGAATCTCAGAGTGCAAAAGAAACACCGATGGGGAGAAGTGTAAATTTCAATCAGCACAGTGTATTTTATTGCGTACCAACGCAGTGTAATTGCGATAGAGAGGGAGAGAGATGTAAGGAAAGAAAGGATAGAGAGAGAGAAAAGGGGGTTATAGCTACCAACGGCCAGGCGGAATCCTCGTGGTCCGTCTTCTTCCGTGGGGGGATCCCAACGGGGTCTTCTCAGAGAGTCCTTTTATAGTCTTTTTGAAAGCGAGGGGCAGCTGGCCAACAGGTGAGGAAATCTTTTTCGAAAGCGAGGGGCAGCTAGCCAAGAGGTGGGGGAACAAGTCCCATTGTCTCAAGTTAATGGCACAGAACAGGTAGCAGACAGCACATCCCGCATTGCTCTTGATGTGGTAACAGCAGGACCAGCACAGCTTGCCGCAAACTGCACTCAGGTATGTGTACCAATTCCGGCACGTTGTGCTTGGCTAGCTTTCCACCTCGGCCAGGCCCAGGCTCAGCGTCTCGCTTTCTGTAGATGATTGTGAAACAGATGAAGGGTCTTCGGGCCGTCCCTTACACCATGGTGAGGACCATGGTGGAGCAGGCTGTCCCCCTGCAGCCCATGGAGGTCCCCGGGGGATGCAGAGATCCACCTGCAGCCCATGGGGGAGGTGCTCACACCGGAGTGGGTGGATGCCTAGAGGAGGCTGAGGTCCAGTGGGAGACCCAGTGGAGTGAGGGGGCCCCTGCTTTCAAGCTGGAGCAGCCTGTCCTTGGAGGACTGCACCCCATGGAAGAGTGACCCATGCCACAGCAGTTTTGGGAGGACTGCTGCTCGTGAGATTGGAACCACGCTAGAGAAGTTCATGGAGAACTGTCTCTGGTGGGAGGGACCCCACGGAGTAGCAGGGGAAGGACTCTTCTCCCTGAGCAGTGGAAGAAGATCTCAGGTGACGAACTGACCAAACCCCCCATGGCCTGTCTCCCTGTGCTGTTGATGAGGAGGGACGGGTTGGGGGAAGAAAAGGTGGTTTTTAAGGGCTTATTTTACTTCTCATTATCCTCCTCTGACTCTGTCAGTAATAAATTCACTTTGTACCTCTAAGTTGAGCCTGTTTTGCCCTTGGAGTGTTTTGTCTCAGTCCTTATCTCAAGTCATGAACCCTTTTTTAATTTCTTTTTCTCTCCTCTGCCCAGCTGTGGCAGGGGAGGGTGAGCAAGTGGCTTTTGTGGATGCCTGGCATTTGGCCAGCGTCAAACCACAACATTGACGCATTAGATGACTTTTCCTGATCACCCCTCTTACCCTGTTGGCGTCTATCCCCATCTGTTAAATCCCTATTTTGACATACTTCCTAAGCTACATCCAGCAATTTACCTATGTCATGCCTCTCATCCATCTTTTGCAGCTTTTTCCTTATGTCACTTGCAGATTGGCCTATAAACAAATAAGCTAGGTGGGACTTCTCTTCAAATGCCTCGAAGTCCAGATTTGTGCATTTTTGTGCAGTCTCTTTAAGCCTATTCAAGAAGTCTGTAGGAGTTTCATTCCTGTCTTGTCTGATTTCGTATAATCTGGACCAATTCACTGCTTTAGGAATGGCACATTTTATACCAAATACCACCCAATTCTGATAACATTTTAACCTCACCATTTCTTCTGTTACATTAGGGTCCCACCCATGGTCATTTAAAGGGAAAATATCATTAACTGGCCCTTGAAGAGTTCTGGCTGCTATTTGAGCCTCTATAGCAGTTATAACAGTCCTCCTAACCATCTCTTTTTCTGTTTCATCTAATAACGTGTCCATCATTGCATCTAGATTGCTCCAGTGTGGGTTTTGTGTCTTAACAGCCTTGTCTACAAAATTAGCCACCTTTTCTGGATTTTCTCTATACCGTCCAACTGAGGCTTTCCACTGCTGCAATTCCACGAGAGAAAAGGGTGTTTTAATGTAAATTAACCCTTGATTACCCACAGCCTGCCTCAGAGGGGCTTGTATGGCTGGCTCTTCTTTCTCTGGTTCTTCCTTTTTAGATCTAGTATGTTTAGCTACAGGACTGGGTGCTTCTATAGCTTCCTGTGCTGTTTTCCCCCTTTTTCTCCTGGCTACAGTGGCTATAGCAGCTTTGTCCTCAGTATCATCTTCTGAGCAACTATCTGTATCTGAGCTATCCAACTCGCTTTTAATTGGGGCTGTTCTGCTGGTACTGGGTGTTATATCAGGCAGATGCTGGTCGGTAGACCTTCTCCTAGTTCCTGTGCCAGCCGCGTGGCGTGGCGAGGCTGGCCCGGCCCCACTGGGCGCTTCTGCAGCTTTGCTGGTGCAGGGCATTACGTCATTCCCTGAGCTGGGCCCGCGTCTGTGCAGGCAAGTGCAGTTCACCAGAAACTGATGCCTTTTTTCTGGTCCTAAAATTACAAGCCAGACACAGTTAGGTGATAAAAATGCGGTTACCTTTACAAGGATCCTTATGGTGTACAACATGATGGAATACACACCGAAAACACGTGGAAGATGCACACCGTAACATAAAGTGCGCACAATTTTATATGTTCAGCAAATTAGCATAACTGACAAGTGTTGGGGTGCACTATGTGCTGGAAGAGAGATAGGGCCTGAGGGCCAGAGAGAGAGCCTCTTTCCTAGGCCCGGAGGTGACCCTGGGAGTGCATCCAGGTCACCGGGGATGGGCTGAGAGAGGATTGTTGGTTTGTGGACAGTGCTGGACCTATGGGAAGTGATAATTGTAGTTTGTGGCCTTATAGGGTATTGTTTACCTGTTACCATAATAGGTAATATCTGTGCAATACCCCAGGTGATTGGGGGACACTGTGGGGAACATCTTTCCTGTTTATATGATGTGATATCCTGTTAGGTGCTGGTATTTAGGGAATTCTGAGTGCACAATAAACGCTTTGCACTTTTCCATCTTGTGTGCGAAGTCCATGCCCTTGCGTGATTACTGCAGACAAGGATCCCCAATTAGAGACATAAGTGATGAGGTAATTCCCTCCTTTCCTGAAACCCCCCCTTTAGATAGTAACTAAACTTTGTTTATGAAAAACTGTCTTGAGAAGCCCTTTTAACCTTGATTCCCAGAGAATCTAACCTTGGTTCCCTGGGGCATGGAGCCTCTGGGGAATGTATTTTGTCTTTCTGTCTAATAGAGTAGGTAAAATGCTAGCTATGAATCTGTGTAGTTATACAATAATAGGCTACAGAGCTACAAATATACATATATATATGAAGAATATAGAGAATATGTAAAAGCAAAAAGGCAAAAATCAATTTGGCATCACTGTAGCCTCTCACGGGGAGGGGGACCAACATCCCTGTGTTCCTCTAACTATAAAGTGGCATCTGGAGGAAATTTGCATGTGTCACTGTGGTGAATGCAGGTGCAGAAGTTACTGTATTACATGGTGATATTGCTCCTAATGAAGCTACTTTGTAGATCTATGGCTTGGGGGGCAGTTCCACCCCCCGCCCTCTAAGTTAAGGTTGCTTTAATGATAGGAGACATCACCCCATTTGTCACGGTGGTGTTAATTGCCCCAGTGGAAGAATATATCTTGGGTATTGATGTGCTGGCAGGGCGAACAGTTGAAACACTGAATGGTCGGATTTTTTCAGGACTCTGCAAGTGGGATTTGCCACTCGATCTCTAACTGTTTTGTGTGGGTTCCCAAAGTGGGATCCTGTTGTGCTGCCAGCGCCTGACAAGATGGTAAATGCAAAGCAGTATCACGTTCCAGGGAGGAAGAGGAAATTACTCAAACAATTCAGGCACTCCAATGAGCGGGAATCATTAGAGACGCTGTTGGAAATGATACAACTTCTAAAATTTTTTAACTAACTTTAGTCTGAGGTTTGTTTGCCTTTGCCCAGAGGGAAGGGAATTGAAGTTTCTTTTCAAAAGACTGTTTCACCAGGCAAGGCCTGATGAACTTAACATCAACATAGATTGGGAGTAGCCACAAGATACACAGGAGATAAGCGACCATTAACGAACATTAACGAACATCACCTACTGGTGTAGTCGGAGACACCTGGTCTGGGAAAGACCGATAAGAGAACCGAAGAATGAGGACCAAATTACCATTGAAGGTGAAGGGATCAATAACTAATAGGGAATTGAATACTAAGAATTGTGTAATTTGGGGCCAATGAACGAGAATTGCTTTGGGTTTTGTATGTATAAATATGTGAAAAGTCTAGTAAAGAACTATGTGTGATGGAATGATTTTCACTGCACAACCCAGGCAATGTGTGGATGAAATTATTTCTGTTGCACATCCTGGCCAGAATAAAGTAATGCCTTAATTCTCTAACACTAAAAAGATGTTGGAGAGTTTTTGTTTTTCCCGCAGTTTTGGTGACACCACCATAACTGCTTTTAACAACCCTATTTGGCCTGTTGGAAAATTGGATGGCACTTGGAGAGTGACTGTTGATTACAGAGAGTTGAATAAAGTCACCCCCCTCACAGTTACAGTACCAGACATGGTTACCCTCATAGAAAAAATCAGCAAAAATCTACATCCCTGAAAGGTAGTAATGGATCTTGACAATGCTTTCTTTTCAATAGCCATTCCTTCAGAGAGTCAGGACCAGTTTGCCTTCACCTGGCAAAAAAAGCAATAGACTTTTCAGATATTGCCTCAGAGATATAAACACAGTCCTTCCATTTGCCACCAGATGGTGGCAGCTGATGTATTGCTGTGGTTGGGTGCTATCACTGTTCACCATTACATTGATGATCCATTGATTATGGAGGAGTCACAACGAGAATTGAGGCAGCTGCTGAATTACAGGACTGAGGCTGGGCAATAAACCCAAAGAAAATACATGGCCCTGGTACTACTGTGCAATTTTTGGGGATAGTTTGGCATGGGCAGCGTAGAGAAATACTGAACACGGTACAGCAAACAGTCCAGCAATTCCCTGTACCTATCAGGGTGAAACAACTGCAATCTTTCCTGGGACTTCTGGGTACTGGAGAACTTTTGGTCCACACCTGGCAGTACTAATGCGCTCTCAGCAGAAATGGACTGGGAAAAAAGTTGTTTGGCAATGGGCCAAGCAACAACAAGAAGCCTTTGATGCCTGCAAGAATGCTTTGATTGTACACTCCTAGGCAAGGATATTGTTTTGAACTAGAAGTAACAATTCTAGATGACAGTCTCGTGAGGATTGCAGCAGATGACTGGAATGAAAAATCAGAAAGAACCTATAGGATTTTGGCCCAAAGCATTACAAGGCTCTGCTACGCATTATACCCTGATGGAAAAACAAATTCTAGCTGTGGTTTATGAACCACAGAAAGCTCCAGCAGAGAATTTCTTCAGCTCTCTGCAGCATTTTTGTGAGAGTTCTGTCTTTCCCATGCAAGTAACTCAAAACAATGTTACAGTTTTGTAAACTTCTTGCAGCTGCAGGTTGTTTTGCAGAATTGTTATGGTTCTAACTAGAAAAACATTCAGAGATGGGTGTCTTAGAACTTGACCAATCCCCTTAAGGGGTGGATTGCAAAAAACCAATTACTTTATGCCACTTAATACACTTTGCGAACTAACATATAAAAGCCTTCTGAGAATTCATTAAAGCGCTTCCATTTATCACTGAGCCTGGACTTCGTGTCGTTTCTCTACTCGTCCGTGGGGAAAACAGCGACATCTGGTGACCTCCGACACGTACGACAACGCGAGCCTAGAAAAGGTACCGAAGGGTTTTTTTCTTTCTTCTTCCCCCCCCTCCCCCGGGGAGTGGGGACGGAACTTTAGTTCAGGCGCCAGGGTTTTATACAAAACCTGGAAAGATGGGTCAAACATCCTCGACAGACCACTTGGTACTTTCTGCCTGGAAAAGTGTTGTAACTGTTACTGGAAGTGACCTAACGGAGGAAGACTTAATTCGCTTATTTGGGCAGTGGATCATGGGTTCCCAGCAGACTTAGACGCTGCATTTGATCTTGAGACTTGGAAATCCCTAAACAAAAAGATAGCTCACGAGCTTGTGTATGGACAGGAAGAGGACGTAGCTCTTCTCCGTATTTGGCAGTCTTTATACGATCTACTGCGGAAAATTAAGACGAACGGACAAAGCACAGGGGGTTCGGAGACAGATTTACTGGGGCTTGAGTCTCTACCGAGCACACGATCTCAGGCTAGCGGGGGTGCCGGATCTCTACGGCCCTCTCCATTGTCGTCTCCAGTGGTTTCTCAGACTGGGACATCACAAGGGTCGGGGAAGAACGCGGAGGCTGCACGGGGACCCGGTTTTTTGCCCCGCCACCTTGTGCCCCACACTGCTGCGCATGAAGGTTCCCCGCCTGTGCAGCGATCGCAGTCTGTCCCCCTTCAGGCCCCCCCCCCCTTCCACGTCACATGCGCACGAGCGGCCGTACTCCGCCGGAGCTATTAGACCCGTGCCCACGACAGCGTCACTGTTGCAAACAACCCCAACAACCGGGAGTTTGCCGGGAGCTGCTTCGCCGTTTTTTTCGCGGTTGCCGCTGCAGCCGCCTTTAACACGCGTATCAGCGAAACCCCCCGTTCTGCCGGCGTACGGGCCAGCCGTGTCGAGATACCCGCCGCAAGCGCATACTTCCGGGTACTTTCCTGCGCATGCGCCAACATCCGGGTATCCTTCTACGCATGTACCAACATCCGGGTACTCCGCGGCGCAAGCGCACATAGCGCTACCGCAGCGAAACACGGAATTACAATTTTTCGGGGCACGCCTGGAAACGCTAGAAGGACTAATGCAAGACTTATTATTGTGGTTGCCCACTGTGATATCGCCCAAACAAGCGGCCCAGAACCCCTCGGCGGCGCCGACCAAGCCGGAAGAGCCGCCGGCAGCACCTGGTTCGTCCTCCCCGCCCATATCGGAGCCGACCGAACAGCCCGCACTTCCTGATATACCCGATCCACGGCGGGACATCAGAGCAGCGCTCGGGCGTCTGACAGCTGCGAGGCAGAATCGCCCTTGGACGCTTCCAGCGTGTCAGGTGACCGTGCGCCCGAAACACCCGAAAAGCTTTTGGGAGGATGTTAGACTAAGGGCTCTGGAAGAGGGGGACCGGGACTCGCGAGAGAACGCAGGGGTGCCTAAAAAGGTACTGCGCGATCAGGCGGTTGGTACAGACCCTCAGGATATTGCATCGGTAGATCAAAATAATAGTGGAATTCCGCAGGGAGATACTCAATCAGTAGATAAAAATGATAGTGGAATTCCACAGAGAGACGCTCAAGTTTATCCTGTTTTTAAAGCCGTCCCGAATACAGGGCAAGTTGATAAACACGATCTAATATCATGGAAAGTGGTCCAGGACATGCAGTACAAAGTAGCGAAATATGGGCTTGGCTCTCCTGAAGTTCTGCACGCTATTAGAGTAATAAATACTGACTTGCTTGCTCCCTTTGATATTAAGTATCTGGCTCGGGTGTTGTTTCCACCTGTGCTATGTGACTTCTTTGAGGACAACTGGAAAAAGATGGCTGAAAACGCTGCATTGGAGAATATGCAGTTGCCTCAAAATGATCCTCGTTATGCAGTTGGAGCAGATGCTCTTATGGCGATCAATCAATATTCTAATTCTGATTTTCAAGGCACTTGGCCTGTTCAGATCCTTGAACAGGCTCAAAAGATTGGTATGGCAGCCATATATACAGCTATACATCTAGCAACTCCTAAAAAGGGATATGCGACAATCATTCAGGGCCAAAAAGAGGATTTCCTTTCCTTTGTCGAAAAACTGGCTCTGGCATTAGAAAAACAGGTAGCAGATGAGAACACAAGGAAGGAGTTTTGCCGACAGTTAGCGAGGGACAATGCCAATGATGACTGCAAAAGGATTATAGCAGCTTTACCCGGGGACCCTACATTAGCAGACATGATCGGTGCCTGCTCTAAGGTGGGGTCTGGAGACTATGGCTCTGCTCTGACAGCAGTTCTGTGGCCTAGTCCAGGATAAGTTAATGCAGTGATAGCTGTATGAGGGCATTGCAACCTGGTATGCCCTCACACGCCATGATCCCAACAGGGTGGGAAATCTTGATCTGATTTGAAGGATTGTTTTCATGATTTCTTTGCATTCTAATGACGAACCTAACTTTGCTTTTACTGTGCCTGCAGGAAATAATGTCGACCCTGTAAGGAGGTTCCCTTGATTAACCACGATGCAACTTTCCCTGCTTTTAATATTTTAAAGGGGGACCCCGAGTTGAATTCACCTCGGAAATTGACTCCTGAAGCGCAACGAACGCTGGAAGAGGTTCAACAGGATGTTTCTGCTTGTCAGGTTTATCAAGTGGATTCCTCCACTGATATTGCTTTGAATTTGGTCACTGATTCTGCTTATGTAGCAGACATAACTCAGCATTTAGATTGTTCACTTCTAAAAGAAGTCAATAGTGTGGCTCTGTTTTCACTATTGAAAACTTTGTGGTGTGCAATTTAAGAAGTCACACCAATTTGTCAGGTTTCATAACAGAAGGCAATGCCAGGGCTGACATGCTAGCTAACCCTGCATGGGTAGCGCCTCAGCCTGAAAAATTGCACAAGCCAGGGCATATACCCTGCAAAAGCAGTCTCATTTAACGCTAACTGAGGCTCATGACATTGTCAGTGCTTGCGCTGTCACGGACTCGCTGCACCTCTGCCATCAGGGGTAAACCCCAGAGGCCTAAGAGCCTTGCAGATTTGGCAGACAAATGTAATGCACATCACTGAATCAGGCAGGTTCAAGTATGTGCATGTGTCTATTGACACTTTCTCCTCAGCTATGTGCGTGTCTGCTCATACTGGGGGAAAAAGGCCGCGATGCCATTGCTCATTGGAAATTGGCTTTCACGGTCTTGAGCATGCCTTCTTCTGTGAAAACTGATAATGGTCCTGCCTATGTCTCTCAGAAGACGCGACAGTTTTTGCACCTATGGGGTGTAGATCATATTCTGGGTATTCCACATTCTCCTGCTGGCCGAGCCAGGGGAAATGCTTGGAGAAACCCCACAGAGCCGACTGGAAAAAGCTTTGTATACAGTTAATCATCGTACAGTGCCACCAAATTCAAGCAATCCTGTCATTTTGAATCATTTTCTCTCATTGCAGTCTTCAGGCGAGAAGCATCTGCCTCGAGCAGAAGTCTGGGTACGGAACCTACTCACTAACACGTGGGAGGGTCCATGTGAGCTTTTTGCTTGGGGTCGTGGGTATGCTTGCGTTTCCACAGATACTGGGGTACAATGGCTACCTGCAAGATGCGTCCGCCCCGACCTGCAGCACCAAAGGCAGAACAGGCAACCTCCGAATGGTGACCAGAATGCAGACGATCATCAACCAGATGATCCTTCTGATGAAGACCAAGATGATGACCATCAGCCTGGTCCTTCTACAAGCAGAGACTGAATTTTAAGTTTCTTTCTTATAGAATCAGAATGTTAGAGCCCTTAAGGCTGTGTAGAATCAACAACTGATGTAGAATTGGGTTTGTTAGATGTATCTTCTAGGGTACCGCTGAGGAGCTTCCCTGCCTGTTTCACTTCAGTATCCGATTTGGATCTTGTTTGGTATCAGCCGTTACCAAACAGACCCTCCATGCTGTGTTTGTTCTCCTTGCTGCTAGGGATCCTGCGGAGCGGATTACAAACGCAACCTTTTTGGTCTTAGAAAAAAAAGGGGGAATTATGGATGCTGAAAAAGCTCCAGCAGAGAATTTCTTCAGCTCTCTGCAGCATTTTTGTGAGAGTTCTGTCTTTCCCATGCAAGTAACTCAAAACAATGTTATAGTTTTGTAAACTTCTTGCAGCTGCAGGTTGTTTTGCACAGTTGTTATGGTTCTAACTAGAAAAACATTCAGAGATGGGTGTCTTAGAACTTGACCAATCCCCTTAAGGGGTGGATTGCAAAAAACCAATTACTTTATGCCACTTAATACACTTTGCGAACTAACATATAAAAGCCTTCTGAGAATTCATTAAAGCGCACGTCCATTTATCACTGAGCCTGGACTTCGTGTCGTTTCTCTACTCGTCCGTGGGGAAAACAGAGACAGTGGTTTGGGTATTGCAAGAAACTGAAAGAATCACAGGCCAAGATAGTGTGACTGTACACACACCCATCCCCATTCATGGGTGGGTAACTGATAATTCTGTCAGGGCTCATGCAGGGGTGGCCCAAGCAGCCACACATTGCAAATGGAAACATTATTTAAAGCAATGATTTTTATCAGGGAAGCCGTGCTTAACCACTCCACATGCCACTCTTCTGGGAACTGTCCCCCTTAGCTTGTGCTAGGGGAACCTTGTCCTCCCCGGAGATCTCTCCGCATCTCCTGTGGAGGAGGCACCCCGTTATGAGGAGTTAACAGAAGAGCACTGGAAAGATGCCTGGTTTACTGATGGGAGAACAACATACACGGCCACTGGACAGAGACGATGGAGAGCAGCTGCATATGCTCCTGTTCCAGGAATCATACTATGGCAAATGGGTATACAGGCATCTAGTCAGTGGGCTGAGTCAGTTGCAGCATCCCTTGCCATCTTGGAAGAGCAAGCGCATTACTTATACACTGACAGTTGGGTTGTATACGAAAGCCTCATGATGTGGTTACCCCGCTGGGCCCAGGAAGATTGGAATGCACAGAAATGCCTTGTATGAGGGGCAGATATATGGCAACAAATTTAGCAACATGCACAAGAACATCCCTTAAGACGTGTCTCAGCCCATCAGGAGGATGACTCTTTTGAGTCACAAAATAATAGGGAAGTGCATGATATGACCTCTGCTGAGGTACATGCACAAGCTATGAATGCACATATAGCTTGTGGACATTGATCCACTCATACTGCATGTGCCTGGGATATTACCCACAACCAACCCCGTTTGCCATTACATGTATAAGACATTTGCACATAACTGTACTATTTGTACACAGCTGCATTTAAGGGCATTACATAGGCCCTGGGGGAAAATAAAGCGGGGTCAGTGGGCTTTGACTACTTGGCAGGTTGATTACATTGGCCCCCATCAAGGGGGTGGCAATATGTATTCACTGCTGTGGATACAGTGTCAGGATTGCTTTTTGCTAAACCCACCAAACATGCCAACCAACACAGCATGTTTGAAGCATTAGAACAACTCCTTCATCAATACAGGCCTCCTCATCAAATGCAGAGTGACCAAGAAACACGCGTAATGTCCAAGACTGGGCTCAAAACCTGGGAATAGATTGTATATTCCACATTGCCCACCATCCCCTAAGATAAAGGACTGACTGAAAGAATGAATGGGATGTTGAAGGAACAATTGAAAAAGTTAACCAGAACTAAACATTTACAACAGTGGAGTTCACACCTTACTAAAGCTTTTTTGTTAAATAACCAGAATATTCATAACCAAACACCCTATGATCATATCACGTCATCTCCAGTACAAAACGTGGTGAGGACTGAGGTTCTTCCAGAGGGTGTCTCTCCCAAAATATTAACTACAGGGGAAATGGAATTGTTTGCACCAATGGATTGTGTGGTGGGACCACAGCCTGTTAGTCTAGATATGAAAAATCATGTAATAACTCCTGACAATGCAGTATGGTTCTGTACTCCAACTTCTCCCCTTATGCTACATCCTCTGTTAATATCAGATTTTCCAGTTCTTGTATTTCATGTATCTTTGACAAATACCTGGGCCTTATCTAGGGGGGATAGTGTTGGAACTCTGTTATTAGTGCCAAGAACCCACCATCAAATTGAAGTTCGGTCTGAAAAAGTGCAAACCAAACCTCTTCAATCTGTGTGGGCAAACACCTAATCTCAAGATACCAGACCTGGAATAATTTTATCTTGAGGACCTGGGGCAACAGTGTATGTATTACTGGAAGGAGATGACACTCATATTTTCCTTCCTTACTGTTGGAGTGAAAGCTTCTCTGGACTCAGGCCCAGAGGAAAGCCAAAGTACAGGAGTTGAATTAAAACCTTTGGACAAGCTGAGATACATGAAGTCATACCGAAGTGAAATAGAAATATAGATTTTTTAACTTCTAGTAGAAATACATGCTAAGTGCCTTAAACATTAAAAAGCTGCAGCAGAGACCTTGAGCATAGTTCTTTTTACTGTAGCAGTGTTATCCTTTCATAGAGTTCTTTATTTTAGACAAAATATGGATAGAACTATATTGTTCACATTTTTTAGATATATTATTTTAGACAAAATATAGATAGAATGAAATTGTTCACATTTTTTAGATATAGTGTTCACATAAATAATAAGAGCTGATAGAAACTGAATACGCAAATCTGTGTAATACCTATGTAATGCTTACAATTGTTAGAATTAGACCAGGATAGGTTAAGAAAAGAAAAACTAGAATCATGTGTTAATTTCATTGGTTAATTAACAAATATAATCCACACTTCTGTAAGAAAAAAATTATTAATTAATTAGAAGAAATTAGAAGAAGCAGCTGTTTGCTACCTGCTGTTTTGCTGCTGTTGCTGTTGCTTTTTGGCTTTACCATGTAACCCCCTTCGAACTCTGCCTTCAAGAAGCTATGAGACTATGAAATAAAGAACGTAGCAGAACAGCAGCCTCCTCTGTTCTCTTTTGCTCTGGTCCGTGAAGGAAGGGCTTCCCATCAAAAGCTCAACACCTTACCACAAGTTGGCTCCCCATGCTTTGTTGACTTGTATGACATGCACATACTCTGGATCAATTTCTACAGGATTTCTATGTAAATACTTGTGTGTGGTAACTTTTTGCTTTTTCTTCTCCACGTAGCAAATATAGAGCACCTGAGGTATGCCTTCAGATAGGGTTTAAATTGGACATCAAAGGCAATGTTGTCTGCAATGTGGAAGCAACTGCACTACACCTGGGAACCTCACCAGATCAGTTGCTGGTGAGCTACCACCTGTCTCAACACCACATACGCTATTCCGAGTTTGACGGCATGTGCTGCTTCAACGTGACTGCTGAATCAGCTGCACTGAGAGAAACATTTGACATAGACAGGACTTCATACATCAACTAAGGCAACCTATCGGTGGTGCCTTGCTAGCTGAGTGGTTTAATTCCCTGACAGGAGGACTGGGACATTTACCTTAGAGCATTATATCTGTTGGGGAAGATGAAACAGGAAAGCCATATTGCCTAGCAAAAGATGCTGAGAATATGGAAACTATGAACCAGATAGAAATGAAAGCATACTTTGAGATACCAGGCCTTGGTTACTGAACAACTGGAAAACAATGGTATGGCCACTGAAGGTAATCCCCTCTTGATTGAAAAATACCCTCTGCTTGAAAACAGGTCCAAGGGTCAGAGCAGACCCTGCTAGCTTGGCAGAAGGGGTCCAAAGAGTAGTTTTAGAGTTTAAAATGTAATGCAGTATGGTAATGCAATGATTCTTATAGGCTGTATGTAAATGCTATAGGATTTGTGGCTTGTACTAGATTGGTTGATGAAAATTAGAATATTCAAGACAGAAGATTTATTGTATTGTAAAGGAGAATCTTGCGCTCTCTCTCTCTCTCTCTCTCGCTTGTCTTGCTCTCTTTTGCTTTTCTGGCCTGCTTCGAGCTGCGGCTGGCAGCTCCAAGCAGGTCCCCTGTACCCACGCCCTTCGCAATAAACCTCATGCTCTAACACCTGACTTCAGAGATCTCTCGTCTCCATCCGTCCTGACCGTCCAAACCTAGCAAAACATCCTACAAAATCGTTATTCCTTTTTTCCTATACGTTCCTTTAGGTGCGTCTGCAAAGTACCCTGTCCTACACTTCCAGCCCCGGCAACAGTGGTCTCTTGAGCAAGGGGGTGGAATGTTGGGAGGAAAGGGTTAAAAGCAGAAGAATGGTGAGGAGGATGGTAGATTTGCTCAAATGACCTTGCAGCTAGGAATGCCAAGGCCTGGGGAATAACTGCGGGAAACCCCCTATATTATGCCTACTGAAGTTTATCCCCTGTCTGTTTTGAGAAGTAGAGATAATGTAGGTGTTTGGAGAGACTTGGAGGCACTCTTCAAGACATGCTTGAGCTCCCTGTTTTGGGAGAGAGAAAATCAAAGCTCATAGATCATAAAAAGCACAGAGGAGATCACAGCATGGTAATACATGGGTGCAAACAGCAGCCCTGCTGCTCCATCAGGATGGGCTGATCCTAATGGTGCCTGCATTCCTGCTTGTGTGTCTCCACCCGGGTATTGCTTAGGGATCCTCCAGTTTGCGAGGTAATGAAATAAATTTACTCTTTGCATTTCAGCCATGGTTTTGGGGTTGTTCCAGCTGCCTGCCTGTGTCAACTCACATGGATGGTGTATTCAACACCAGGTCTACTGACACCTGATGGGATGTACCTTTCTCAGAGGGGCAAAAGGGTTTCAGCACAGGAGCTAGTGGGGCTCATTGATAGAATTTCAGACTAGATTGGAAGGGGGAAAGGGACAACACCAGGCTTACCAGTGACAAGCAATGGGATGGCATCCCAAAACTTGAGGAACTGAGCACTAGTGGGATCCCTCAGTCTGCACCATGAGGCTAAAATGAACCACACCTGAAAGATTTCTATACCAATTCCTGCAGCATAAGGAACAAATGAGGAGCTTGAAGCTTTGGCCCAGTCCCAGAGATATGACATCATTGGCATAAGCAAAACCTGGTGGGATGAGTCCTGTGACTGGAGTGCCATGTTGGATGGTTACAGGCTCTTCAGGAGGGATAAGGAAGGCAGGCGAGGTGGAGGGCTAAGGAAGGGGCTGGAACATATGGAGCTTACAGTTGGCAATGGCAGGGTTGAGAGCCTCTGGGTAAGGATTAAGGGACAAACAAATAATGTGGATGTCATCATGGGAGTCTACTATAGACCACTGAGCCAGGAACTAAAGCACACCTCCAAATCAACTGCCCTTGTCCTTATGGGGGACTTCAACTTGCTGGATGTTAACTGGGAACACCACACAGATGGTACAAACAGGTCCAGAAGATTCCTAAAACACCAGAATGAGAACTTTGTGGTACAGGTACTAAAGGAGTTGGCTAGTAAAGATGCCCTCCTTGATCTGTTGCTTGTTAATAGAGAGGGTCTTGTGAGTGAAGTGGCAATTGGCGGCCACCTTGGCCACAGCGACCCCAAAGCAATAGAGTTTAGAATCTCTGGTGACAGAAAGAAAAGTGCCAGCAAAACCTCAACCCTGGAGATGAGGAGAGCAGACTTCAGGATGCTCAGGGAACTAGTGAGTAAGGTCCCCTGGGAAAATGTTTCTGAAGGTGCTGGGGTCCATCACTTTTTAAGTACCCTCTCCTAAGGGCACAGGAACAGGCAATTCCCAAATGTTGTAAGTCAAGCAGGTGAGGCAGAAGGCCAGCTTGTCTGGGCAGGGATCTTCTTTGGAGCTAAGGCAATGTCGCAGTTTGATGTTGGCTAAGTGCCAGGCACCTACCAAAAAACTATTCACTTATTTTCCTCTGCTATAGCTGAGCAGAGGAGGGGGAATTAAAAACTTCATGAGTTGAGATAAGAATTACTGAAAAAAAAGACCACTGTAAGGCAAAACAGGTTCAAAACTTAAACAGTATAAAGAAGATTTATCATTAACAGAATTAAAAGTAAAAAGGGTAATGAGAACCAAAGCAAATCTTCAGAACACCTTTCTTTCCCAGTCCCTCCCTCTTTCCACTGAAAGTTTCTTCTGCTGTGTCGTGGAATCCTTCCCATGGGAGATAGTTCTCTGTGAACTTTTCTGGCGTGGTTTTAACTTTCACAAGCAACAGTCCCAGCCTAACCTGCTGCAAAGTGAATCCCTCCAACGGGTCAAGCAGTCTTCCCACAACTGCCTAGCGTGGGTCAGTTTAGTTCATGGGGTTTAGTCTTTTAAGGATGAGCTGTTCTAGTTTGGAAGTGAAGGCTCTCTTCCTCTATCTCTAAAAGCAAGGGCCATCTCTCTCTGTTCGAGTTTCTCACTAGATTACAGCTTTTCAGCATCCACGCACTCCAGCGTGAGTACTCTTCTTCATGGGCTGAGCGTGGATCTCTGCACCCCCCCACATGCACCTCATGTATTATAGGGAAACAGTTTGTTGTATTATAGTCCTCACCATGGCTTGCAGGAAAATCTCAGCTCCAGCATTTGGAGCACCTCCTCCCTCTCCTTTTTTTCACTGACCTCGATGTCACCATGTTGGTTCTCCTCAAGTGTCTTCGCTTTTCCCTTGTCTCTGACTCGGGAGAGAATTGGTTGTGAAAAACGAGGTTCACTCTCCTGTTAGGATTGAAAAGTTTAATAAAGGACAATAAGGGACAAAGATAATAAAGCAAAATTCACAGTGCTGGGTGCTTTGGCACTCAGCCAAGAGCATACCTGCTACTTTGGAGACACCCTTTACATACACATCAGCCTATTACCTATTCATAAACAATTATGCATATTCAAACTTTTATACATATTCAAACTTTTCTCAGGAACTGTTTAGCATGGCTCCTCCTTGGGTCCGCCTTTTTAGAGCATGCGCATTTCTTGGCTGTGGTTTTAGTCAGTTTTTATTATCACTCCCAGAGTGGGCTTTGGTCCATGGTTTCTGCAGATGGTAGTTGCTGATAGGTGGCATGTCAGTAGCAGGGGTCCTCAACACACATTGGTTGGATGTTATCCAACCAAGCAGACAGCTCACAAGCATAGCTATTTTACTATTATGTCTAAGTTTTAGGTTAAATGACAGAAATAAAGGCATTAGTTATTCTTTAAAAAATCCTACATCTTCATAACAAAGCTACATTATACATATAGCATCTATTTGTAACAAAGCTATTCTTACATATAGCATCTATTTGCAGAAAGCCATTATTATAATATCGATTACAAAAGCTACTTTAACATAACTCATTTTAACATTTGCAGAAAGCCAATATTATAGCATCTATCTAATCACATGGTGTAGGCAAGTTTTGTTTGGTCTCGAGTTCTATCAACTGAAAAGTTTTTACAGAGTACTACAACGCTGAAAGTTTGATCCCATCCAGGCTCTGTATCGGGGAATTGCTCGCCATGCCCCTCTCCGCTGGCCACGTGGTCTCCGCTGGCACTGCATGGGCCGCGCTGGCTGCCGGCTCCACTCAGCGCCTCTCTTCATGAGGGGCGCTGAAAAGGAAAAAGTTACTGCCGCCCCTGCCCTTCTGTCTGCAGCACAGGTGGTTCAAAGCGGCTAAGCAAGTAAAGTTCATTGCGAGCCGTGCTGAGATGGCAGCGGCTGCCCCACCCCAGTCACATGGGCGCTCCCGGTGCTGGTCCCGGTCGCATGATCTCGGCCACTGGGATGGCCCCCCCTGGCGGCACGGCCCTAGCCATTGCTCCGGGAAGGGCCCGGTGACCCTCTCCGGGAAGGGGCCTGGGGGCCTCCTCGCCACCCCTCAGAGGGGAGCAAGAAAGAGAGCTTCCCGTGGTTTTTCCTTTCTTAAATATGTCATCACAGAGGCATTACCAACTTGTCTAATTGGGCTAGTAACCTGCCCATCGTCAGAGCCTTCAGCGATTGGCTCTGTGCCGGACATAGAAGTTTCGAGCAGCTCCTCCTGCCCACTAAAAACTAGACTGTTTTTAAACTAGCACAGGCAAAAATGGAAGGTGTATGGCCAGTGGAAGCAAGGTTGGGTGACATGGGAGAAATACAGAGATGCTGCTTGCCACTGTAGGGAGAAAATTTGTGCAGCCAAAGCTTAACTGGAGTTGAATCTGGCTAGTAGTGTGGGGAAAATAAAAAGCATTTTTTAAATGTCAGTAACAAAAGGCAGGGCAGAAATAACATTGGCCCGTTACAAGATGAGGATGGTCACCTCACAAACAGGGACACAGACAAGGCAGAGATGTTTAATGCTTGCTTTGCCTCTGTCTAAGGGAGTCCCAGTGCCCTGAGCTGGAGGCCCATAGCTGTGAGAATGATAAACTCCCAGTCGACCCTGAAGTTGTGCAGGATCTGCTGCTCCAGCTGGATCCCTATAAGTCTGTGGGGCCTGATGGGATTCATCTGAGAATACTGAAAGAGCTGGCTGATGTCATCATGAGACCTCTCTTGATGATTTTTGAACAATCTTTAGAGTCAACTGGAAGCTGGCAAACATTGTCCCAATTTTCAGAAGGGCAAGAAGGATGACCCTGGAGACTACAGGCCTGTCAGTCTCATTTCAGTGTCTGGTAAAGTAATGGAGAGGATTATTCTGGGAGCTATTGACAAACACCTGAAGGACAACATAGTCATTGGTCCCAGCCAGCACGGCTTCACAAGGGGAAAGTCCTGCTTGTCAAACTTAATTTCCTTTTATGACAAGGTTACCCACCTAGTTGATCAAGGGAAGCCAGCTGATGTCATCTTTTTGGATTTCAGTAAAGCTTTCGATACTGTCTCTCCCAGGATCCTTCTGGACAAAATGTCCAGCCCACAGCTGGATAAACATGTCATGCGATGAGTGAGCAACTGGCTCACAGGTCGTGCGCAAAGGGTTACAGTGAATGGGGTGACATCAGGCTGGTGACCTGTCACTAGTGGGGTTCTGCAGGGCTCCATCTTAGGCCCTATGCTCTTCATGAAAGACTTGGATGCAGGATTGGAAAGGATGCTAAGCAAGTTTGCTGATGATACAAAACTGGGAGGAGCTGTTGACTCCCTTGAAGGCAGAGAGGCCCTGCAGAGAAACCTTGACAACTGAGAGGGCTGGGCAATCACCAACCATATGAAGTTTAACAAAGACAAGTGATGGATTCTGCACCTGGGATGGGGCAACCCTGGATGTATGGACAGACTGGGGAACGAGAGGCTGAAAAGCAGCCCTGCGGAAAGGGGCCTGGGGGTCCTGGTCGATGGCAAGTTGAATATGAGTCAGCAGTGCCCTGGCAGCCAGGAGTGTCAACCATGTCCTGGGGTGCATCAGGCACAGCATTGTGAGCTTGTTGAGGGAGGTGATTTTCCTGCTCTGCTCTGCACTGGTGGGGCCTTACCTTGAGTACTGGGTACAGTTTTGAGTACCACATGACCTTGGCTGGATGCCAGGTGCCCACCAAGCTGCTCTATCACTCCCCTTTCCAATGGGATGTGGGAGAGTATGGACACTGAAAAGCTTTAGCAGAGAGATTTTCCAGCTTTCTGCAGCATTTTGTGAGAGTTCTGTCTTTCCCATGCAAGCAAGACAAAACAATGTTACCGTTTTGTAAACTTCTTGCAGCTGTGGATTGTTTTGGTAGAAATGTTATGGTTCTAAGTAGAAAAACACTCAGAGATGTGTGTCTTAGAACTTGACCAATCCCCTTAGGGGGTGGATGGCAAAAACCAATTACCTTATGCCACTTAATACACTTTGCGAACTAACATATAAAAGTCTTCTGAGAATTCATTAAATCATCATCCATTTATCCCTGAGCCTGGACTTCGTGTCGTTTCTCTACTCATCCGTGGGGAAAACAGCGACAGGAGAGAGAATAAGATGGAAAACAACTCATAGGTTGAGATAAGGCAGTTTACTAAAGCAAAACAAAAAGCAGTTTGCATGCACATAAGCAAAGGGAAAAGTTAATCTCTACTTCCCATCAGTGAGTGATGTTCGGACACTTCCCAGTGTCTTGGTTTAAGACAATTTAAAGGAGAACTTTCTGGGTTATCTCCTTTAGGGTTCCAATAATCCCTTTCCACCAATAAGAAATAAATACTAATAGATGAAAGTGAACAAACAGGACGCCAACAGGCAGAAAAAAAAGTAAATAACTGCTAGAGAGAGGCAATATGGCGTCAGCTCCCTCTCAGGAAGGCAGGATCTTCACGGCATAGTTTCCAGCAGCAGACTAATGCCAGACGGCTCATCCAGCGTCAACCTCGTTCCCATGCGTGAAGCACAGCAGAGCAGGCACGGCAGGTGAAGTAGCTGGCCTGAGGTCACTCAGTGTGTCCTCTCCCTGGCTTGGGATGATTAATGGTGGCTTGAGCTGGAGCAGCTCTCCTCTAGTTTCTCTCTGCACGATGCCTCCGGCTCTCGAACGGGCAGCTGTGAAATTCTCCCTTGTGGCAGCCCAAAGATCGCCATGGCATTTTTTTTCAAGCCGGGAAAAAGAAAAAACACAAAAAAGGAAAGGAAAAACCTTTGCCTGAGCACATATTGAACTGCCAGTGAAAACAAACACCAAGCTGCCCCAAGCCATGAGAGAGAGACAACCTGGGTGGGCAGCTTTTAAAAAATGTGCACACCCAAGCAAACTCCCCCCCCCTCCACCCCACAGACACAATATTCCCGGCTGCGGGGTCTTAGAGTAAACATTTTTGGCCTCCAATGATTTTTGGAATATGTTATCATTATGAATCAGCCCAAGACATTCCACCCCCGTCTTGGGGTGACTTTATCATGCGTATCCCCTATCATGCTCTATGCCCAAAAAGTAATATTGTGCCTTTTCTGTGCCTTTAAACTGAGCTTGAGGAAAAAAAACCAAACAAACTTTCCAAAGCAGCTTCTCAAGGACACAGAGATTACACTCTTCTGTGTTCTCTGGCTGCGGGTAGCGGAGAGGGAGCACCCTGCTTGCTTTTCTTCAGCCAGCTGGTTTTTTTTCCCTCTTGGCGTGAGACGGAGAGCTGAACTTTGTTTCCTGGGACTTTAGTTTTTTCCCTTCTTCTCTTCTGAACTGTTTCAACAACATCAGAACACATCAGGAGAATTTTCTCCCCGAGGCCCGGGGGGTGGGCCCACGCCCTCACCGACCAGCTCCGAGGAGGAGAGAAACCACACCTACAGAAAGACTCTGAAATCTTCCCAGGTTTCTCTCTATAGTGAGAGATTTCATTTCATTATTTAGCATCATTATCCTTTTCCTGTGTGTTTGTTAAAATAAATAGTTTTTCTCTCTTTCACTTTCCTTCGAGGAAAAATTTCCTTTTTTCCCGAACCTGGTGGGGGGAAAGGGTAGTTGTAACCCGGTTTTCTCTCAGGGGATATATTACTAGATTTTAGCCAAACCGGCACAACCCCTTATCCCATATCATCTGATTAATGCCCAAATTAATACATTTCAACCGTAAACACACATATCTATACATATATACATATAACTATATACAAATACAATTATTGCAGTGCTCACTGACCATCCCCCAGGATATGGATAGAGTTCATTGGGTCCATGACTGATATAATGGGAGCAGTCCATTCTCATTGTCCATGGCAGTTAAAACATGCAGTGGCAATGACATTCAGGAACCAGTGGTAAATAGGCATTCCAACATTACAGGCTGTTCTCACCCAAAATCAAATCCGCCTAAGGTACACAACGTGTCCCCATCCCTCTGCATTACCCACCAAGGGTAACCAGGTCCTTGAGCTAAAACAATCCCATGGATGGGTTTGCCTTTGCTCAAGGCAGAATTAATCCAAACTGTCTTTCCTAACATACCTCTCATATGCACCATGGGGACTTCATCTCTGCCTGCTGCACGCAGGGGTTTGGATTGGGCAGGGCCAGCTTGGTTAGTGGAACCTCTGGTGTTAACTAACCAGGTGGCCTTTGCTAAATGAAGATCCCACTGCTTGAAGGTCCTACCACCCATTGCCTTCAATGTGGTTTTTAATAGTCCACTGCACCACTCAACTTTCCCAGCAGCTGGTGAATGATAAGGAATGTGGTACACCCACTCAATACCATGTTCCCTAGCCCAGGTGTTTATAAGGCTATTCTTGAAATGAGTCCCGTTGTCAGACTCAATTCTCTTGGGGGTACCATGCTTCCACAGGACTTGCTTTTCAAGGCCCAGGATGGTGTTCCAGGCAGTGGTGGGAGACATGGGGTACATCTTCAGCCATCCAGTGGTTGCTTCTACCATTGTGAGCATGTAACGCGTGCCTTGGCGA
This sequence comes from Lycocorax pyrrhopterus obiensis, assembly GCA_014706295.1. Taxonomy (NCBI): domain Eukaryota; kingdom Metazoa; phylum Chordata; class Aves; order Passeriformes; family Paradisaeidae; genus Lycocorax; species Lycocorax pyrrhopterus. The sequence continues at coordinate 38,158 of JACSVZ010000056.1, read as the reverse complement.
GTTTGTGGCAGTGTGATGTAATGAGTCTGCCAGGCCTCCCCATACTTATATTTGGACCACCACCCTCTGTACCACAGGGGCTTTACCCACTTGGCCTGCTTGATCGCAGTGCACGTTTCATAATCATGGATAACCTGAGCTATGATGCCTGTGGTTAAGTCCACCTCTCGGTCACAAGCCCATCAGTATGTTGCATCTCTTCCCTGATGACCCGAGGCATCTTGGGCCCACCTAGCTAGAAACAACTCTCCCTTATGTTGCCAATCCAAATTTACCTGTGACGCCTTGATTTTTGCAGCTCGATCCATCTATTCATTGTTACAATGCTCTGCATTAGCCCGACTCTTAGGCACATGCACATCCACATCCACATGACGGACTTTCACAGTCAGCTTCTCTACCTGGGTGGTGATGTGTTGCCATTCTTCAGCAGCCCAGATTTGTTTTCCTCTATGCTGCCAATTGGCCTTTTTCCACCTTTCCAGCCACCCCCACAGAGCGATTGCTACCATCTGCAAGTTAGTGTAGAGATAGAGCTTTGGCCACTTCTCTCGTTCAGCAATGTCCAGGGTCAGCTGGATGGCTTTGAGCTCTGCAAATTGACTCGATCCACCTTCTCCTTCAGTAGCTTCTGTGACTTGTTGTGTGAGGCTCCATATGGCTGCTTTCCATTTTCAGTTCGTCCCTACAATGCAACAGGAACTGCCAGCAAAAAGACCTTCTTCTCTTGGCAGTTGATTGTACGGTGGAGCTTCCTCAGCACGTCACCTGTTCCTGCTCCTCTTCATCTGTCAGACCAAAGTTCTTACCTTCAGGCCAATTTGTAATTACTTCCAAGATCCCACGGCGATTTGGGTTTCCAATATGGGTGCTCTGTGTAATCAAGGCAATCTACTTACTCCATGTAGCGTTAGTGGCGTGATATGTAGAGGGAACCTTTCCTTTAAACATCCAACCCAACATGAATAGTCAGAGTGCCAAGAGAAGTGTTTCTGTGCCAATCACCTCTGAGGCGGCTTGAACACCTTCATAGGCTGCCAGGATTCCCTTCTCTGTTGGTGTCAGAGACTGAAATAATTCATGCCTCAAACACTGATATAAAGTTTTTGCTCATTATAAGAGAAACTGTATAAAGAAGCTACAACCAAAGAAGCCTCCCTGAAGATACCTGACTGGGACTTTGGACTGTAAGTTAAACCACTAAGATTAGATAAAGGGAAAACCCATTCTTTAATCATCTCAGGCCTAGGAAAAAACAAACAAAGCTGAAAGAGAAGAATGCATCCACAAGAAAGCTAAACGCAGCAATGATTCTTCCCTGGCTGAGTTTGGGGTGGGGGAGACCACAGCCCTCAGAAGCCAGGTTTACACAGACTTCCTGCTGAAATGAGGCAGGGGAGAGGAGGTTTCAGGTGCAACCTCTGGTTAGAGGAAGTGAACATCCATCCTCCCTTACACAAACAGGCCCAGCTGTGGAACCCCCAACCCCACAGGCCACATCCACAGGACATTCATGTGAGAGGCAGCTGAGGGGGTGTCATAATCCATCAAAGACCCCCCGAAGTGCCCCCCAGAGTCATTCCTGAAGCCTTGCACCACAGGACTGCAACAAACCCAGAGTCTGTTGTAAGAGACAATGGCCAACTCCCTCCCGCCCAAGGAGGTGCCTGGGTTTTCCTACCTAGCCTGAGCGTGTATTAACCCATAGGATTCTATGCTTTTCGGGGGGACCTTCACCACCAAGAAGACCAGCTGGAGAGGATCAACAGAGCATCGTTGGGATCCATGGATGGTGATATTTTCCTTATTCTGTCCCTGTCACCTTCTTTCTGTCCCCCCACCTAGTTTCTATTTCTTTCTTTCTTTCCTTTTCTCTCTCTCTCTCTCTCTCATATTTACTACTATTAAATAAAACCCATACTATTGTCGCTGGCATATGGTCTCGTTTGCACCTTAATTGGGGCAGAGGCATTTATAAGAACTTTAATAACCAGATCATGACAGTTGGGGTGTAGTGTAGCAATGAGAAATGAAGACACATGGATCCCTCTTGGCAGTCACAGAGAGAAATTGTTTATTGCCAAAATCCAGGCCATTTTATGCTGTATTCAGATGCTAAGTTCATATCTATTTACATTCTTGTGAAAAGACAACAAATATGCATTGTCTGCCTGCCACTGCAGGTGTTGCTGTTCACACATTCTTTTACCCAATCAGCCCTTTGATCATGCAGTGTTCACGCGTACCCTTGACCAATCAGAACCCAACACATGAGGTGACCATACACTGGTTATACAACTTGTTTTCTAGGTTATGTAACTTATTTTTTGCTAACCTGTTAGCTGAACCTATCCAAGAGTGCTTTCTGGTGAGCAGAAGTGACAGAAATGAACAGAAGTGAACAGAGGCCTACAAGGCCCTTATAAGATTTTTCTTATGTGCTACAGTGTAATTGGCTTCAGACCCTCTGTAGCTTCAGCTCCAGAATCCAAGTGGTCAGCCTTGAGTCTCACCAGGCACCTTCTGCCAGAGCCTCCAGTAAGGACCATTATTCCCAGCTGCAGAGTAAAGCACGTTCTTCACCTCTGGTCCTGTCCTGACTGGGCCAAGGGCTACCATGTGAGCAATCTCCTGCTTGATCTGGTCAAAGGCTTGTTGCTGTTCAGGGCCCCAGTGGAAATTGTTCTTCTTGTGGGTTACCAGGTAAAGAGGGCTTACAATCTCACTGTAGTCTGGGATGTGCATTCTCCAGAAACCTATGGCACCTAGGAAAGATTTCATTTCCTTCTTGCTGCTGTGTGGAGACATCGCTGTGATCTTGTTGATGACTTCTGTAGGTATCTGACATCGTCCGTCTTGCCACTTCACTCCCAGGAAATTACTCTTGACTCCCTTGACCTTACTCTTTTTGATGGCAAAGCTGGCTTCCAGGAAAATCTGGATGATCTTTTCTCCTTTCCCAAATACTTCTGCTGCCATGTTCCCCCATACAATGATGTCATCAATGCATTGCAGGTATTCTGGAGCCTCACCCTTCTCTAGTGCAGTCTGGATCAGTCCATGACACATGGTGGGACTGTGCTTCACCCCTGGGACAATCAGTTCCACACGTACTGCACACCACTCCAGTTGAAAGCAAACTGTGGCCTACACTCTGCTGGTAACAGGAAGGAGAAGAATGCATTTGCAATGCCAGTAGTGGCACCACTTCACTTCCTTGGACTCCAGTTCATACTGAAGCTCCAGCATGTCTGGCACAGCGGCGCTTAGTGGTGGGGTAACTTCATTCGAGCCACGATAGTCCACTGTCATTCTCCATCAGACTTGCGCACAGGCCAAATGGGGCTGTTGAAGGGTGAGTGAGCCTTGCTGACCACCCCTTGGCTCTCCAACTCACAGATCATCTTGTGAATGGGGATCACGGCATCTTTGATGCCTGAAGTGGCCACCTAAAAACAAAGACTAGACAAGAATAAGGGAATAAATGTAGGTATTTATTTGAAGGGCCTTCAAAGGTAGACCCTGGGGAGTCCAGAGGCTACTGCCAAAACGGACCCCAAGATGGACGGCGGGTCACGAGTTCTTCACACTTTTATAAGTTTGGTTCATTTGCATATCAGGGTTAATTCTCCAATTAAAGCTTCAGTTAATGATGTAATTTCCCCAAGCTTGCCCCCCCTTTAGTGGCTTTTGGTTTATACTTTTTGGGCCTAGGACTGCCTGAGTGTCCTTGGAGAGCAGGCCTGGAGAGGCTTTGTTATGTCTATCTAGCATGAGAGAGCAGAAATTAACAGGCTACAAGAAACTTCAGAGTTACACACGAGGCAGTACAGGATTTGAAAAATATAAAAGTTAAAACCTAAGTCATCATCTTGATTTGTTCAGTACTTCCGTCGATGTACTCTCGAGGTGGCAATTGGTACTTTTTGTTCTTCTACCTTCAAGAGTCCTACCATAGAAGGATTTTCTGACAGTCTGGGCAAGGTGTTCAGTTGCTTAATTCCTCCTGTCTCCACAGCAGCAATTCCAAAAGCCCATCGATGTCCCTTTGTGTCTTTGAAATATCCATTCCTGAGGTAGTTAATGCCCAGGATACATGGAACATCTGGGCCAGTTATGATGGAGTGTTTCTGTCAGTCCTTCCCCGTCAGGCTCACTTCAGCTTCCAACACTGTCACTTCTTGAGAACCCCCTGTCACCCCAGAAATGGAGATAGTTTCTGATCCCACATATCCTGATGGCATTAGCATGCATTGCACACCAGTGTCAAGCAAAGCCTTGTATCCTTGTGGGTTTGACGTACCAGGCCATCGGATCCACACAGTCCACTAGACATGGTTGTCGCCTGGTGCCTCTACCTGGCTAGAGGCAGGGCACCTCTAACATGGGTCTTGTGAATACATATGGGAGATACCTTCCAGTGGGTCAGATCCTTGCCCACAGGGAAACTGGCACTGCACTCACTCTCACTGACTTCCCTTTTTCTTTCTCCTTCAGTTCCTGTACTCAGGATGCCAGGACACAGGTAGGTTTCCTGTCCCACCGTCTCATGTTTTCTCCATGGTCAAGTAGGAAGTACCACAGGTTGGTTTGTGGGACGTATCTGCTCTCTCTAGCTGGGGGGCATCTGTCTCTGACCTCAGGGGCTCTGGTTCGCACTGGTGCCACATGGAAACTGTTCTCCCTAATCTCCTAAGTTTTCTCTGTTCATCCTTGAGACTCTCAACCAATGTCTATACAGCAGAGCTATGGGTCCGCACTGGGCCATGGATCATGTTTGTAGTGGGTTGACCTTGGCTGGGTGCCAGGTTCCCACTAAGTCACTTTATCACTCTCCTTCCCAATGGGACAGGGGAGAGAATAAGATGGAGAACAACCAGCAGGGTGAGATAAGGCAGTTTTATTACAGTAAAAGAAAGAAATAAGCAGGGATCTGCGCGTGCATGAGCTAAAGAGAAAAAAAGTCAGTCTCTACTTCCCATCAGCAGCAATGTTCAGACACTTCCTGGGAAGCAGGGCTTCAGCACGCGTAACGGTTCCTCCGGAAGGCAAACATTGAAAACTCACTAATGTCCCCCCTTCCTCCTCTCTCCCTTAGCTTATATATCTGAGCTGATGTCACATGGTATGGAATATCCCTTTGGCTAATTTGGGTCAGCTGGCCTGGTTGTGTCCCCTCCCAGGATCTTGCCCGCTCCCATCCCCTTTGATGGGGGAAGGGATGTCACAGGGACAGTGCTGCTCACCAGTAGCCAAAACACTGGTCTGTTATCAACGCCCGTCCAGCTACCAATGCAAAGCACAGCACTGTGAGAGCTGTGAACTTTACCTCAGTCAGACCCAATACAATGCTCTCATAATTCCTGGGTTTGCTTGCTACAGAGCTCATTGTCTCTTGGTTGTCCTCGAAATGCATTGTCGCCATCAAACAAGTATTCAGATAGCCCCTGGTGTCCAAGGCTCCACCACATCTGCAATATGCACCTGACCTTGTCAGGGTTGCTATTGGGTTGCCCATACCTTCCAAAAAGTATCTCCAATACTGCCATTTCTCTCAGGCATTGGATCCCTTCCTCCATGGTCTTCCAGGGCTTTTTATGATGGTGCTCCTGCAGTCTGTTTCTGTAAACAAACCTCTTACACTTGTTAGAACCTGCTCCCAGAGAGAAAGGGGTCCTGGCTCCCTCATGAACACTTAGTGCCCACATCCTGGGCCAAGGATCCTAAAAACCTTCCTTTGTTATCATCAAGTTGCACGCCTTAACCCATAAGGTCCCAAACTCCGGTCAATCAGGCTGGAATGGCCTCACCCACCTGTCATGTAACATCTTTCCACAGACTGCGGAGATTGTCAAATGACAGGGACTCAGTAATGATCTTGGGCTCCGGTTCCTCTGTTTGTTGTGAGGGCCCTGGTACCTCATTGTCATTAACCAGACGTACCGATTTGGCTTTATACTTCCTCCTTTGCACAGGGGCGACTGCTGCTGGCTGTGGCTGCCCTTGTGGTTTGGCTGGAGCCTGAACGGTTGTAACGTCTGTTGGTTCTACTGCTGCGCTATCTACCTTTCCCTCTGATGGCAGGTGGTGCTGTTGTGTTAAGACCATGGTGTGGTAAGTGTTAGCCAGGGTCCAGCACATTGCGGTGAGTTGGCCATCTCTGGAATTTACAGAACTATGTTCTTTCAAACACTCAGCAATCTTACTGGGGATCTGTGGTCAGGGGGAAGCTTTCAAACAACTGGGGGAGAGTATTCCTGCAGCACCTGGCCTATCTCCTCCCATACTCCCATCCAATCCGAGTGATTAATTTCTAAGGTGGACTGTTGGGTAGTGATAGGCTGTTGGGCGGTGTTCCTGGCCCCTGTGGCAGGTTCCTGGGCAGCATCACTAGTCTCTGGGGCAGATCTTGGGGTAGCTACCCAAGGCAACCTCACCCTGTCTCTAAATGCTAAATGGACTGCATTGAGCAGCAACACCAGCAAGAGTGCGATATCTTTAGCATCTAGAGGGAATTTGAACCCTTCAAAAGCTGTTGTGGCAGACCTGAAGAAGTGGGTGAAGGGTTTGGAGAAAACACCCCGCCTGCATTCCTTCTCTAAAATACATACCACTATTAGTGAACTCGCAACGATAGGAACTTAGGCTGTGATAGTTAGATAGCCACATGCACACATTCCAAAAGAGGTTTGCAAGCATTAAATTCCTCACCCAATTGATCCATCCTACAAACCTAATAGCAGTCATATTGGCCTTAGTTGTAGGGCCCACGTTTAGATAGTGATTTGCAAATGGAAATAATGTACCCATGATCATCTGCCAGGTTAACTGGGGTAAGCTGGACCACATGGTGATGCCTAATGAGGTTTCTATATCCAATACACAAATGGATTACCCAGGAACTGTTATTCTCTTTCCACCCTTTCCTCTTGAGGCCCCTAATTGGGGGCCAATTAATATCTTGGTTTAAAAGACAAATGTCTGCCAAGGAAGGTGGGAACCTTCCTGGAATGAAAAGACAACCCCTCCCTCTGAATTATTGTAACCTTGAAATTACAGGGCTTCCAGGCAGAAAATATATGAAAAGGAATAACATTTTTTTACTAGAAAATATCTATATTAATGAGACAGATCAAAAAACAAAACAATAACAGAAGTTTCCCACCGGCTAAGCAGTTTCCCCTTTGGTGTAGTTATGACCACAACCAGCAGAGGGCGCTGGCAGCTCAGGTGAGGCAAAGAAGGTGCAGTAGCTTGCTCATGGCCGGCAGGGGTCTCTCTGATGCAAGCTCGGAACCGCCTGGGGGGGGCAATGGCGGCTTGGATGAAAGGGAGGGAGTGACTCCCCCGAGCACCCACGCGAGCAGTGGCTGGTCTCTGCACCACCAACGACATCAGGCACAAGCTGGGGAAGGTATGCAGACCTCTACCATGGCGCCGAGCCACCGCACAGAAAGAGATCTGGCAGCGACTACCCCAGCTCCAGGCGACACACCGCGCGACAGCTCCGGATTCCTGAGCGGCAGGGAGGCAGGGAAAGCAGGCAGACTCGACCGCAGTGCCGAACTGCAGCACAGCAAAGTCCCGGAGCTGAATACACAAAAGCTCCCACAGCAACCACACGACCAACTCCACCGATTCCCCGGCAGGAAGGCAGGCAGGCAAGACGCACCCTCCGCAAGGTCTAGAGCAGAGACTACACCTCTCGCGATATTTCCCGAACCACGAGGAGTGGAAAAAAGGATTGCCTGGGCAGCCTTTAAGAACACACATGCTAAAGCAACCCCCAATAAACGAATCAGACAATTTAATAATTAAAGAGAATTTATTAAATTATCAAAGTATAAATTTTGAAAAAGCCACAAGCAAAGCAGCGCCGAGCCAGGCGATCGGCACCGGGTGAACTGGATTCGGGCTATGTCCACTCCGAACCCCTCTAGTTCACAAACGCTGTTCCATGGGGTACCTTTTTATACATTTTTGGGCTCTGTTAATCTTATCTTTTAGCTTACTGCTGAGTCTGAAAGTTCCTGGAACAAGTAGATGAATATCTTTTATGATTTTGAATAAGCTTCTTTGGCGACGAATATTATCTTATCGTATATGCATATTGAATACATATCGCTGGAGTCTTTGCCAGACGAAAAATCCTTCGGAATACACTTCTTTGGAGACGAATATTATCTTATTGTATATGCATATCGAAGGCATATCGCTGGAGTTTTTGTCAGACGAAAAAATCCCTTGAAGTACACTCTTTTGGAGACAGCTTCATGTCTTTGGTATTTGTATTTTTCTCTTGGCTTTGGTAAAAATGCTATAGTCTTAATTTTTAGCACGAATTACTTTGCAACACATATTACAATCCCTCCCCTTTTACATCAAATTATTAATTCGTGCCTCTGCGGTAAGTTTTGATTAGGTTTGTTCATTACACAATTTCAATTTCATTCTTTTACATTTGTAAGACTTTACATTTCTACATTATTACACAAATTAATAACCTTTTATATGATAGATTACTCTAGTTGTTGATTTCTTTTTATTCTTATTAAACTTTTTGTGCTACTTCAAGTACTTCTGGTATCTTAAAGTTTTACAATAGTTTTTTATCAAACAGGATACTGGTAAGAAACTTCACACGTCTTTTATGTCTGCTAAAACTCATTTTTGTAATCATCCCATGACTGTTCTTTATACATTTCGTAATCTCTCCTTGGTTTGTATAAATTATTTTTTTCTTTGCTTATTTGGGCTTCAAACCTAGCCAAAACTTCAGTAGCTTTACTTTTTTCTTCTTCTTTTCTTAATTTCATTATCTTAAATAACTTGGGTGCTTTCCCCGCAGCTAATTCAGGGTCCACAGGCATTGCTGCTATCTGCATACTTTGGACAACAGAATGGATGAGTCGGATGAAGCATGGTACTAAACAGGGTAAAAACAGTAATCCAGCCGTGGAACATAATATTAAAAACACCACTTTTTTCCACCAAGCTCCTCCCCCAAACAATTGGTCCCACCATGAAGCTTGGAGGATGGAATTCCATTTTTGGACTGGCACATGTGCTACTTTCTTAATTTTTGCAGCAAGATTTTTGATAGTTTCCTTATAGTCATCAATTTCTACACAGCATTCAGATTCATTAAACTTTCCACAGACCCTTCCTTCTTCAGCCAACAAGTAGTCCAAAGCTATCCAGTTTTGATATACAAATGCTCGCATTTGGGAATGCTGCTTAGCCAATAATTCGAGAGCGTCAGAGGTATGATTTGACACAACTTCTACTACAGCTTGGAGTCTTATTAACCGATTTAGCAGGTAAATTGGGGTCCTATATCCCCAGCTCCCATCCTGAGCCCAAGTTGCTGGGCCATAGTATGCTACTATCTTCTCTGCAGGCCACTCGTCCTTTCCCCATTTTTGATCTCCTCCTGCTTTTGGAAATTCAAGATTCAATTCTCTCTTTTCTCTGTCTAGGGTCTCATATAGGGGTGCACCCAGCAGATTACTCTCAGACCTTGGTAGCACAAAGAAGGAGGGTCTAATTATTCCCAACGTACAGAATCCTTTCCACCTGCGGGGTAGTTCACTGTAAGCTTTTTTCCCGCAAATCCAGTATATTCCATTAGGTGCTTTCCATGGGTAATTTACAGCTTCTGGTCTTTCCCAGTAATCTTTTAGGCCTTTTAAGGTTTGGTAAGGGTTAGCTCCAGGGCTTTTATGCCAACATAACCCAATTTGGTCAATCCATTGGCAGTTTGTTCCCCTGGTCTGACTCCAATACCCAGCAGGAGTTTCTGGTTGCCAGGCTTTTGAGTTACTATTTGAGTATACGGCTAGAGTGGACATACAGGGAGTATATCCCACCACTTCAGTATATCTTTTTCCTTCTCTGCTGATACAAACTGTTCTAATTATTTGGTGATCTAGAACTCACCCCTCTGGTCGTTTTAATATTTTAGAAATTTGAGTGTGATTCCATTGTAGAAGTTGCTCTGGAGCTAGACTCTCACCTCTCCATGGCCATTTCTCAGCTGATTTAAGCTCTCCACAGATCCAACAATTAGATAATCCTAATTCTGTAGCAATTTCCTGCATTAGGTTTACAAAAAGATTCTTATTTGAGGGGGTAAACCCCAATTGTTATACTGTTGTTCTAACTGTTCATATTGTTCGCTTAGTGTCTTTAACTTTTCTTGCTCTATTCTTTTCTTTTTTGCCTCTGACTCCTGTTTCTTTAATTCTTGAGCTATTCATTTCATCCTACTCTCTGAGTCTACCCCTTCTTCATCTCTTGCAAAACAAAAAATTCTGTTATACTGCAGGCAAATTCGATCATCATCTTTGTTGAGAAGATTAAGTATCACGCCCTCATTACTAACAGAATATCTTATGTCATATTTTGTGTTTTCTCTAACCCAGTATGTTTTTCTACCCGTAGTGCACATTCTTAATTGGCTGCGATCATAGCATGTTGTACTGGCTTGGGAATATGCTATAAACATTGATTCCATTCTTTCTCCAATCCATACAGAATGATTACATTTGTCACAGATGGGTATCACAGGCTCAACCGCTCGTTTGTACAACACGTGAGTTAATACCTTTTTATATTTCTTCATAGACCGCGCCTCTAACCACCAAGCCTTAGGTATCGCTTTCGGGTCATAGCAGACTATTTCTCTTTCTAATTGACACATTTTATATCGAGTGCCATTATATATGCAGTTTCCCTTCTCGTTGCCATTTTTACAGTCATAGTGGATCTGGTATGCTATGGTCTCTATAGCCACCTGTCCTGTTAGGGTGGTCTTAAAGCACTGCTCACAGCCTTGGGCTGGGCTCTGCTTCTCAACACTGAGGTGATTCTCAGGAAGCAGACTGGCCGTCCTGCCCATTATTAGACTCAGAACCATCAGGATTCCCCACAGGCGTACTCCTCTGCCTCTGCCTACGCCCACGGGGTTGCCACCCGTGGCGAGGGAGTCCATCTTCTTGGCAGCAGGGGTATTCTTCAGGGGAACCATAAGTGGAACGAGCCACATACCTCCTCTTAAAGGTGTCCCACCTTGATAGTTTGACTGCATCGGCACTACAGGGTACCTTGTTTGACCGTCGGCACTCGATTGCTAAGGCCTGTGCCTTTGAATCTAATTTACCCCTCACTCCCTTTTTGAGCAAGCGATACCACTCTAGAGAGTCTAATTCTAATATGCCCGTGTTAGTAGCAACTACTAAGGTATGGGTGGTTAATGCATATTCCTCCTCCAAGCACCTTGTACAAAGTTCTTTCGGTTTGTATCCCCTCTTACAGTGTATAACCCAAATTTCTTGACAATAACCACACTTAAAATGAAGAAATGGATAACATTCGCACCCTGGTACTAAACAACTTATCTCCTTCAGTCATTTAGTATGCCGGTGCAGTTTTATCTTCAAGCTTCCTGGAGGAGAAGTCACTTTCCATTCAGGTGACCCTTCTTGATGTTCAGTCTTCTTTACTCGAGAAGCGTGTGTCCAGCCCTTTTCAGCCGTTCGTATTGCTGTGTCTGTGGTTAGAAGCACAAGGAAAGGACCTTCCCAGTGAGGTGTTAGAGAGACTTCTTTCCAGGTTTTAATCAACACTTTATCTCCTGGTTGTATTTTATGTATGGCGAACCCCAAAGGGATGCTTTGCATTAGTCCCTTTTTTCTCAGCTCTTGCAGGTTCTTATTTATTGCTATCAAATAGGGTTGAATTTGGCTGTCATCCAGCCTTGGGTGTCCCACTGGCATCCCATGTTCATATGGCATTCCATAAAGCATTTCAAAGGGTGATAGCCCACTTTCAGAGTGGGGCATAGTTCTTATGTTTAGCAGGGCTAAAGGAAGGCACTTGACCCATGACATTTTAGTTTCTAACATTAACTTTGACAACTGGGCTTTTAACATCTGGTTCATCCTTTCTACTCGTCCTGAACTCTGAGGGTGCCACGGGGTATGATATTCCCAGCGGATTCCTAAAGCATCTGCCAATTGCTTAATAATTTTTGCTGTAAAATGTGTCCCTTGATCCGAATCTATGTAGTCTATTATACCGTATCGAGGTATAATTTCTTCTAACAATATCTTTGTCACTGTTTGGGCTGTAGCCCTGGTACTAGGGAAGGCTTCTACCCAGTGTGTTAGTTGATCCACCATTACTAACAGGTATTTATACCTCCCCACTTTAGGTAGTTCAGTGAAATCTATTTGAATCTTTTCAAATGGACGATATGCTAAGGGATGGCCTCCTAATAGGGTTTGTCGTATCCTGGTCCGATTTATCTTCTGACATATCATACACCCTTGTACTTCCTGTTTAGCTAACTCATAAATTCCCTTACACCCAAAAAATTTCAAAAACTGCTCTGCAAGCGCCTGTGCTCCCCAATGGGTCTGTTGATGAAGCCTCTTTAAAATCCTCCTGGTATAATCTCTAGATAATAATTCTCTTCCATCAGGTAATTTCCATTTACCTTCTTCCCACTTTCCTCCTATTTTTTCATACCCTTCAATTTCCTTTGAGGAAGGACGGGAGGGGTATTCTTGGGTCTTATCCCCTCTGACTTCTGGAATATTTATCACCAATAATGCTGCTTTCTTAGCTTCCCTATCTGCCAAATTATTTCCCCGAGTCCGAAATTGCATTCCTACCTGGTGTCCTTTAACATGTACTACCGAAATTGCTTCCAGTCCCCTAATAGCTTCTAGGATTTGTCTTATTAATTCTTCATGAACTAACCCTCGTCCGCGAGTGCTGATTAAACCTCTTTCTTCCCAAATTTTTCCAAAGGTGTGGACTATCCCAAAAGCATATTTGGAATCAGTAAAAATTGTCCCTCTCTTTCCTTTTATCTTTTTAAGCGCCTGTAAAACTGCATACAACTCACAAACTTGTGCTGACCAACTAGCGCTTAGGGGTCGCGACTCTACTACTTCTCCTGACTTCCCATCTACTATCGCATACCCTGACTTTCTTTTCCCTTCTATAACCCTTGCTGATCCATCCACAAACCATTTCTTTCCGTCCTCTAATTCTTCTTCTTCCAAGTCCTGTCTTATCTTTGTCTGCAATTCCACCACCTCTACACAGTCATGATTATACTCTTCTAATACCTCACCAAACAGAAATTGTGCTGGATTTTGAGCAGCAGTTGTCCGTAATTCTAAATCAGGTGAACGAATCAATATAGCCTCATACTTCAAGAGTCTAGCATCTGTGAGCCATTTGTCTGCTTTCTGTTGCAAGATGCTCCTTACATTGTGGGGAGTATATACTACCAATGGTGCTCCGAAGGTGACCTTCTTAGCTTCTTCTACTAGTAATGCTGCTGCCACTATTGCTTGTAGGCAGGTGGGCCAGCCTCGGTGTAGCGGGTTCGGTTCGTAACCGGGCGGAAACACCAATTTAGTGTAGTGGTTTTTAAGCTGAATTATATACATACTTTTTTGATGTTTCTTTTGTGAGATAAGCATTAGGAGAAAAAAAAAGCAAAGCAGGCACACTACTTGACAGAATATAAAGAGATTTATTAACAGAGTTAGATAGAGTGAAGAAAACTACAACAGAACAAACTTTCAGAACTTTTTCTTTCCCCCACTTTTCCCCTCTCCCAATCAGTATTACAGTTTTAGGAAAGGGGAAAAAAAGGGTTTTCCCTCCTGCTCTACGTGGTTATACAAACTGCCACCATTTTGCAGGTTTGCTTAGAATTAACAATCTCTGCTAAGGTGTAACACATCTCTTTTCCATGAGCCCTCTCACATCTCTTTCACCTGTAAGACACAGGCCCTCACATGGGGTTACTACTCATTTAAGGATGAATCATTTTTCTTTTTGGCTTGAACATAAGGCTTTTCCTTCGCCACCAGGCTTTAAAAGCCTCTCTCTGCTTTATATACATAGCCTGGCATCGGCACTCTTCAACCTTTTACAAGCCACTCGAGAAAAAATATCCATCCCCCCATGTACTTTAACATGGATTAAAGAGACAAACAGTTTGCAATATTACAGTTCATACCACGGCGAGGAAAGGAGATTTTTAAGCTCCGCGCAGGACCACACAGCACCGCCCTTGTAGCTTCACCTCACGTGATCCTGCTTTCTCTTTCTTTCTGGCTCTGAAAGTCGCCATGTTGTAGGGTGTTATCAGGCTCCATGGTGGAGAGAGAGCCTCCCCTTGCTCCTTCTGCGCTGCCGGGTGCACAATGTGGAAAAGGGGTGTCTTCCTCTGTTCATCGCGAAGTATGCTGGCTGCACTGAAGGCTCCGCCGGCTCCCTCTCCTTCAGGATACCGCGTCGGACGACCTCAGCCCTGTGGCCAGCCATAGCTATCCGCGGCTCAGGGAATAGTTTTCCTTTCCACAATCTAGAGTCTGTGCTGCAGCATTAGGAGAAGGGGCAAGAGGCAGAGAGGCAGGGGGCAGGGGCGCCTGTCCCCAGCCCCGCAGGCCGGGCCATGGGGGCCCACCCCTCCCCCTCTCCCTCTCCTGTCCCTGCACTAAGCCGGAACGGAAAAAAAACTCCTTAAATCCCGCCTTCCACAGGGTTTTTATAGGTAGAAATTGAGAGAAGCGTGATTGGTCTGAAGAACTGCCTGTCAGTTCAAGTCAAACCACGACACTCAGCTCACGGGATCTAAAAGTTTTGACACATACCCCACAGGCTTTTTGGCTCCGGCCCAATCCTGCGTTAATACTCCATGGGCAGTATGATTACTAACATCTACAAACAGCTGGAACTGCTTCTTCACATCGGGAAGGCTCAACACTGGTGCGGCTATAAGTGTCTCCTTTAATTCTCTAAATCTTCCTTCGTCTTGCTCTGTCTATTTTATTTTTTCGGTAGTCAATTTCTCATATAGAAACTTCACCTTCTCACTATACCCCTCAATCCACTGTTTACAATACCCCAAAAGTCCCAATAGCTGCCTGACTTCCCTTTTTGTTCGTGGAGGGGGTAATGCAATGATTCCAGCTACTCTTTCGGGGTCTAATTTCTTTCTTCCTTTCGTGATCCAGTGCCCTAGATACTTGACCTCTGGCTCCGTAAACTGCAACTTTGATTTTGATACCTTTAATCCTTTCTTACCTAAGAAATTCAATAATGCTGTGGTGCTTGCTCTCACGTCTTCCTCCTTTGGACCAGCTATTAATAGGTCGTCAACATACTGCAAAAGTTTGGTCCCCTCTGCTGGCACAAACTGACTTAATAACTGTTCGAGTGCTTGCCCGAACAGATTAGGAGACTCTACAAACCCCTGTGGTAGAGATGTCCACCTGAGTTGTTGCTTCCTATTTGTTTCAGGGTCCTGCCGCTGAAAGGCAAAGTAATCCCGGCTCTCTTCGGCCAATGGACAGGTCCAAAAGGCATCTTTTAAATCTATTACACTATACCAGGTGTCTTCAGGGGAAATTTGGTTTAAAAGCGTATATGGATTTGCTACTACAGGGAAACGTGTTCTTGTTCTCTCATTTACGGCCCTTAAATCTTGGACTAGCCTAAAGCTTCCATCGGTTTTCCGTATGGCTAAGATAGGTGTGTTGTGCCTTGACATGCAAGGCTCCAAAGTTCCCTTTTTCACTAATTCATCTATCACAGGTTTTAATCTCTTTCTTCCCTCCATGGAAATAGGGTACTGTTTAATTCTAATTGGATCCTCTGGCCTCTCTATTTCAATGAAAATAGGCTCCATCTCCAACCTTCCAGCCTCTCCCTGGGTATGCCAGACTTTGGGATCAATCTTATCTTCTTCAGTTAATCTGTACAAGCTTACTGTTAAATCTGGCCCTTTTACTATCAGATTTATTCCTAGAGCTATAATCAAATCTCTCCCTAGTAAATTATAATCTGCTTCTTCAACTAACAACATGTTCCCTAAACAAATTCTGGTTTCTGATTCTATTTCCACATCTTTAATAACTGGGACTTTGAAGGGTTCCCCTTTAGCTCCTATTACCATCATTGTGTCTTTGCTTTTTTTGCATCCTTTTGGCAGTTTCTGGACCGTGGAACGTTCGGCCCCTGAGTCAACTAGAAAGGATATTTCCTCCTTTTGGGGTCCTATTTTTAATTTTATCAAGGGCTCTTTAGATGTCCTGGACCCCAAAATAAAGAGCCCCTGACATCCCTAGTCTTCCTGAAAAATTTTCTCATCCTTTATTCTTTTTCTGCAATCTCTTTTTAAATGCCCTTTCTTCTTGCAGTAGTAGCATTCAAGGGGTTCCCTTGAATCCTCGGGTGTCCTTCTCTGTGGGACAGGCTGCCTCCTTTGGGCTTCATGGCCCTACGCTGACCTCACAGGGCTTTGGGGACGTTCCAGCTTTTGAGCTTCCCTAATGGCTGTGACCAACACTCTCGCTTTGATCTTTTGTTTCTCCTCATCTCTCCTTACATACACCTTCTGAGCCTCTCTTAGAAGCTCTTGTAATCCTTCTTCTTGCCAATTTTCTAACTTCTCTAGCTTCTTCCGTATATCTCCCCATGATTTTGCCACAAATTGGGTTTTTAATAATACCTCTCCTATCGGGGAATTAGGATCTATTCCTGAATAAACCTGCAGGCTCTTCCGTAACCTTTCTAACCACTCTGTGGGGGTTTTGTCCTTCCCCTGGCATTCTCCAAATACTTTGCTAATGTTCTGCCCTCTGGGGACTGCTTCCGTCCTGAAGGATGGATGCTAAATTCAGGAGTAATGGGTGAGGAATGCATCGGGAGAGAGGGTCAAGCAATGTATAAAACCTGGGTAGGAGTAACCCCGTGTAAAAGAACTCTATTCACAAATGAGACCCACCGTTGATGGTCACCAAAAACCCCTAATGGCTATTGGAAACTGAATAAACAACCAAATGAGAAATGTAGCACCTGAAAAAACATTACCTTATTCTGGTATAACAGTAGCAATGATGACTTTATCAGTCCTTTTGCAGGCATAGCAGAGTTACATAATTACTGGAGCCGTAGTAGCAGTGTTAATATGCCGTGGGATGATCCCAATGGGCTCTTTTGGATTTGTGCGAGAAAAGCTTATACTAAACTTCCCAAAGATTGGAGAGGAGTTTGGCAATAGAAAAAATCCTGGCTGAATGGTTCCAATTGTACAAAGGCAATAGGGAAAAATTTAGGCATTCCAGTTTATGAAGATTTACAAAGACAAAAGCGAAGCTCAATAGAAAGCATCTGAAAATGGAGTGATAATATAGGAGGCACTCAAAGGTGGAAAAAACGATGAGTGGCCACCTGAAAGAATAATAGAATATTATGGCTCAGCCACCTGGGCTCAAGATGGATCATGGGGATATAGGACCCCCATTTATATGCTAAATAGAATAATAAGACTCCAAGCGGTAGTGGAAATTATTAGCAACAAAATGGCCTCAGCTTTAGAATTAATTACTGAACGGTTATCCCAAACCAGTGCAATGACTTATCAAAACCGTTTAGCCCTTGACTATTTTTTAGCAGAAGGGGGAGTATGTGGGAAATTTAATTCCTCCGATTGTTGCCTGCAAATAACTGATAATGGTCAAGCTATACTCGATATTGCTACAGACATACGAAAGATTGCTCATGTACCAGTTCAAAAATGGGACACAATACTAGAAGCTGGTTGGTGGGATAAATTATTAGGAACAGCATGGTAGAAAAAACTATTTTTTTTCCTTTTGTGTGCGACCGCTGGGTTGGTATTCCTTCCTTGTTTAATTCCCTGTTTCATCCGGCTAATCACAAGTGTCGTCCAAGCTATGCAGGTAATCACCATGCCTATGGACTCGGAACAAGCTACTTCTGGAACAGCACAAAGGATAATGATACTGAAGAAACAAACCAGCACTGGAGACCCCCTTGAAGAAGCCAAGTTAATCTGTAGAAATTTCGAACGTAACAGTGAAGTGTAATTAAAGATTGTAGCTCAAGCCAACATAATTGACAAAAAGAAAAGGGGGGATTGTGACAGATGAATGAAAGATAAATGTTGCCTTTCGCATATATGATTTTAACATTTACAAGTGATAATGTACTATGTAGAAATAGTGTTAAGGTAAAATATAGTTAAGTAGAAACAAGATTAGGGTGAATTGTAACTTCTAAATAATTGTAATATGTTGGGAAACGTAGTAATATATTGTCCTGGGTTGCAGTGTATTCTATTACCATCCTCATGAACTGTTGAAACCAGGTGGGGCAGTGTTTCCTTGACTCCTCCCTCTGGACTATCTTCTGTTAATGAGCCCATCAATGCTTTGCCTCATGACTCATCATCCCATTGTGAGATGCTTCACCCAGAGGGAGGAACCAAGCATTTCATCCTAGATATAATCTGAGATTCTGAACACCACAGACAACCCTTTCCACTGGATTCCCAGAGGACAAGAGCTACATAGCCACCACTGGACCTTCTGAGGAAGAGCAGACCCTTCTACAGGATCACTGCTTCAACAGAACCACATCCACCACATCCACCACTTCAGAAGGACTGCAGCCACCATTTTATCGGACTGCTACTGCCACCCTGACTAACAGGGTGTCGGGTTGTATCCTGACTCTGTCAGTTTAAACTAGTGTTTTCTGCCTTTTTTTTTATATTTCCCTATTAAATTGTTATTCTGACTTGGTGCCTCCCACTGGTTTGTTTTCAAACTAGTACATAAATACATGGTAATAAATGTCCTTTAAGTTGACAAACTACAGAGCCAGAAACCAGGACATCTTAAAGAAACAAAGAAGATAAACCGCATGCATCCCGGGAAGTCTATCTCATAAAAACTCACGCCTCCCAAGGAAACTGTCAACTACAAATTAGGTTGGAGACTGAGGAGGCATCAGAGGGGGGTGCCTGCCTTCAATTCTGAAGCTATCCAGAGGACGGAGACGGCATCGTGCTGGCGGAAGGGGGCAGAGACCGGAGAGGGGGGAAAGTTGAGTGAAGTGTAAATTACTTTCTGGGCTTAATGAATATGCAACAGTTTAAAGAAGTACTTAAGTTCACGGTAAAATGAATGGAATTGAGCCTCTGGCAATATTGCTAAGCGCCCCAGCGCTGTGACATGCCTTTGTTCTACTAATAAATGTTCAATATTATACTGCTGAAAATTCAGCTCGCGAATTCATTTATTTCACAATGTAGCAGTATTTGGGACAGCTGCAGTAAAATTGTCCTGTGTTAGTATTACGCTTTTGATAATCAATTGTTAAACACCAGCTCCTGCTGGCTTTTTTTTTTTCCACTTGTCAAACAGGAGAATTGTAAGCAGAATGCATTCTAAATATAATCTTTTTGTTCTAAATTCTTAATTACATCAAAAAAGATTTTAGCAGTGCAAGAGATAACACTTTTCATTAGTCAGTTTGTAGTGGGTTGACCTTGGCTGGATGCCAGGTGCCCATTAAGCTGCTCTATTACTCCCTTTCCCAATGGGACAGGGGAGAGAATAAGATGGAGAACAACCAGTGGGATAAGATAAGGCAGTTTTACTACAGTAAAAGAAAAGAAATAAGCAAGAGTCTGCATCTGCATAAGCAGAGGGAAAAGTCAAACTCTGCCTCCCACCAGCAAGCGATGTTCGGACACTTCCTGGGAAGCAGGGCCCCAGCATGTGTAATGGTTCCTCCAGGAGGCAAACATTGAAGAATCATGAATGCTCCTCCTTCCTCCTCTCTCCCTTAGCTTTTACATCTGAGCTGATGTCATATGGTATAGAATATCCCTTTGGCTAATTTGGGTCAGCTGGCCTGGCTGTGCCCCTCCAGGGATCTTGCCCACTCCCATCCCTTTGATGGGGGAAGAAATGTCAGAGGGACAGTGCTGCTCAGCAGTAGCCAAAACACTGATGTGTTCTCAACACCCTTCCAGCTACTAATGCAAAGCACAGCACTGTGAGAGCTGTGAACTCTACCTCAGTCATACCCAAAACAATTTCCACCCCTCATTCCATACCATTTGTGTCATACTCAGATCCCACATAATCTATATATCTTCCAACTGTTCCATTGTATTTACTTCTCATTACTGGAATCCTTTCTTACCCACACATACAGCTTAAACTACATCCTTACACCATCTGTATACCAAGCATACATTTTTTCATTAACTACTATTGCCTGTCTTTTCACATCCCTCCAGGTCTCCATTCCAGCAGGATGAGGGGTGAGGACAGCAGAAGTAGTACACTTGATGGTTGGGCACGGACACAGGCCCGGGTCATAGTGGCATTCTCCTTGCTCCTTGCAAAATTCCTTCTTCATCAGTTCATGTCACTCCCGCTACTTTACCTCCTGCAACATACAACTTACACCATAGATTATTCTTACCCCATGGTTAAATCTCCTTGAGGCACACACCAGGTCTCCCCATCCTTACGCATTACCCACCAAGCACACCCAGGTCCTTGGGCAAAGACACTGGGTTTGCCTTTTCCCATGGGGGAAGAAATCCACACTGACTTCCCCAGCCACTTCCCTGTATGTAATGCAGGAACCTTGTCTCCTTCCACAGTGTCTAAGGGCTTCGTTTGGGCAGGACCAGGGCAGTTACCAGATCCCCTAGGGTTGGTCAGCCAAGTGGCTTCTGCTAAGTTTGCATTCCAGTGCTTCCGTGTCCCATTACCTAATGCCCTTAACATAGTTTTCAGCAGCCCATTATATCTTTCAATCTTCCCAGAGGCCTGTGGATGATAGGGAATACGATATATCCACTCAATGCCATGTCTCTTTGCCCAGGAGTTTATATGATTATTTCGACAATGAGTCCCATTGTCTGATTCAATTCTCTCTGGGGTTCCATGTCGCCACAAAATGTGTCTTTCAAGACCTGAAATCGTGTTCCGGGCAGTGGCATGGTTTCCTGGGTATGTTTCCAGCCAGCCAGTTGTTCCCTCTACCATGGTGAGGATATAACTCTTGCCTTGGTGTGTTCATGGCAATGGCCCAATGTAATCAATTTGCCAGGCTTCACCATACTGGAAACCACCTCCCTCTATTCCATGGAGACTTCGCTCGTATAGCTTGCTTGATGGCAGCACATTTCACATTGGTGGATAACCTGTGTAATGGCCTCCATGGTCAAGTCCACCCCTCAATCATGAGCCCATCTGTATGTAGCATCCCTTCCTAGATGCCCTGATGTTTCATGGGCCCGTCGGACTATAAATAGCTCACCCTTTCTTTCCCAGTCTAAGTCCACCTGAACTATTACAATTTTGGCAGCCTTATCTACCCATTCATTTTTTTGATGTTCCTCAGTGGCACGACTTTTGGGCACATGCGTATCTACATGATGTACTTTCAGAGTCATGTTTTCTACCCATGCAGCAATGTCCTGCCACAATGCAGCAGCCCAGATGGATTTACCCCTGCATTGCCAATTGCTCTTCTTCCACTGCTGCAGCCACAGGGCATTGGCCACCATCAAGGAGTCATTATAGACATAGAGTACAGGCCACTTTTCTTGCTCAGCAATCTCTAGGGCTAGTTGAATGGCTTTCACCACTGCACATTGTCTTGACTCACCTTCCCCTTCAGCAGCCTCAATGACTTGTCATGTGGGACTCCACACAGCAGCTTTCCACCTCCAATGGTTTCCTATCACACAGCAGGATCCATAAGTAAATAGAGCATAGTCTCTTTTGTTTTCTGGTAACTCATTATATGGTGGTGCTTCTTGGGCACAAGTTTGGCTGTTGTACCACGGCCAGAGAGAAATCACGACATGAAAGTTCAAGTCCAAGAAGATAATGGAATGGAATGGGCCCTTTATTATTATACAGACCCGTTTATATACCCTAGTATACTTGCATGGCATAAGGTCATTGGTCCTTCGGCCAACCACCTCTCAGCATGATTGGCTGAACCCTACAACACCTATTTCAAAATATTTCTCTAGTCAGTATCATAACACAACAAGAGGTGCAAGATAGAGAGAATTCGTTTACAAAACTGTAGCACTGTTTTTCATAGCTTTCGTGAGAAAAGCAGTGCTCTCACAGAATGCTGCAGAAAGCTGGAAAATTGCTGAAAGCATTTCAGCATCCACACACAAGTCACCTTCTCAGGCAATGCTCCAAAATCTCTGGCTTCTGGCCAATGCAAAATCTCTTCTAGGATTCCTCGGAAATTGGGTTTTCCCATTTGGGCTCATTGTGTAATTAATGCTACCCACTTACTCCATGTAGCGCTGGTTGCTTGATGTGTTGAGGGGATGTTTCCTTTAAACATCCAGTGTAGGACAGGCAATCGTGGCGCCAAGAGGAGACACTCTTCTGTCCTAACAACTTCTGAGGTGGCTCAAACCCCCTCATAAGCTGCTTGTATCTCTTTTTCAGTTGGAGTATAGTGGGCTTCTGATCCTTGATAACTCCATCTCCAAAAGCCTAATGGTTGACCTCAGGTTTCTCCTGAGGTCCTTTGCCAGAGGTTCCAGGTGAGACCCTGCTCCCCAGCTGCAGTGTAGAGTATATTTTGTACGGCTGGTCCTGTCAGAACAGGGCCAAGAGCTACCACATGAGCTATTTCCTGTTTGATCTGCTCAAAAGCCTGTTGTTGCTCAAGGCCCCACTCAAAGTGGTTCTTCTTCCAGGTCACTTGATAAAGGGGGCTCACAAGCTGACTATAACCTGGAATGTGCATTCTCCAGAACCCCACAAGGCCCAGGAAAGCTTGTGTTTCCTTCTTATTAGCTGGTGGAGACACAGTTGCAATTTTGTTAACCACCTCTGTAGGCACATGACGGTGTCCATCCTGCCATTTTATTCCCAAGAACTGGATCTCCTGTGCAGGTCCCTTTATCTTACTTTGTTTTATGGCAAGACCAGCTTTCAGAAGAATATGGATTATTTTCTTTCCATTCTCAAAAACTTCTTCTGCTCTATTGCCCCACACAATGATATCATCAATATATTCTAGGTGTTCTAGAGCTCTACCCTGTTCTAGTGCAGTCTGGATCAGTCCATGGCAGATGGTGGAACTGTGCTTCCACCCCTAGGGCAGTTGGTTCCAGGTGTATTGGACCCCCCTCCAGGTGAAAGCAAATTGTGGCCTGCACTCTGCTGCCAGAGGGATTGAGAAAAATGCATTAGCGATAGCAATTGTGACACCATTTGGCTGCTTTTGACTCCAGCTCATATTGGAGTTCCAACATGTCTGGTACAGCAGCACTCAGAGGTGGCGTGACTTCATTCAGGCCCAGATAGTCTACTGTCAGCCTCCATTCCCCATTTGACTTTTGCACTGGCCATATGGGGCTGTTGAAGAGTGAACGGGTTCCACTGATAATTCCTTGGCTCTCCAGTCAACGAATTAGTTCATGGGTAGGAGTTACAGAGTCTCATTTGGTGTGATACTGCAGCCCGTGCACTGTCTTGGTAGCAATTTGTACCTGTTGGTCTTCCACCTGCAGCAATCCTACAATGAAGGGACCTTCTGAGAGGCCAGGCAGGGTGGATAACTGATCTTCTCTGTATTCACTGTAGCTACACCAAAAGCCCATCGATACCCTTTTGGATCCTTGAAGTACCCTCTTCTGAGGAAGTCAATGTCAAGGATACAAGGGGTGCTTTTGGTGAAGAATGAGGACTGAGATAAGGATAGTAATTGGGAGAAATAATGGGCAAAACAAGTATTAAACCATGTTATCAAGTAGAATGATAATGTGGAATTTGTGTCATAATTGTAGTGAAGGGTCCAGGAGTGGATTTTGTGTAATTTGTCTATTTTTGTTCTGTATTGTGATGATGTTAGTTTTGGGTCTGGTGTGGGGAACTTTTTTTCTTCTGTTTAGTTTAGTTGGTTTTGTTGTTCTAAATGAAGATTGTATGTTGAATGTGGATTTTAATGATAATTCTTAAATATGTGATTCACAGAGGCACGGGGTGGAATGTGTTGGTTTTGCATGATGCCTTAGGTTTTAACTTTTATATTTTTTAAACTCTGTACTGCTTAGTGTGCAACTTTGAAGCTTCTTGTAGCCTGTTACTTTCTGCTCTCTCATGCTAGTTAGACACAACAAAGCCTCTCCGGACTGCTCTTCAAGGACACCTGGACCATCCTGAGCCCAAGGGGTGTAAACCAAGGAGTCTCTGAAGGGGGGGTAGCTAAGGGGAATTACATCATTTAACTGGGGTTTTAATTGAAGAATTGACCCTGATATGCAAATGAACCAAACTTATAAAAGTGTGAAGAACTCGTGACCTGTCGTCCATCTTGGGGTCCATCTTGGCAATAGCCTCTGGCTCCCCAGGGTGTACCTTGAAGGCCCTTCAAATAAATACCTACTTTTGTTCCTTTACTCTGTCTAGTCTCTGTGTCTAGGAGGCCTGATAAGGCATCATGCATGGCCTGGTTTTGGTAGTGGGGGGACCCCAGAGGTGGCTTCTGTGAGAAGCTGATAGAAGCTTCCATCATGTTCAGCAGAGCCAATCCCTGATGTCTGTGACAATTGACATGCTGCTGGCCAAGCCTGGGCCAATTAGAGATGTTGGTAATGCCTCTGTGATAACATATTTAAGAAGAAAATCAAAACAAGGGGGGCACAGTTTTGATTCTAGCCAAAGAAGAGGAGGAGGTGAGGACATGTGAGGGAAACAACATGAAGACACCAAGGTCAGTGAAGAAGGAGGGGGAGGAGGTGCTCCAGGCACCGGAGCTGAGCTTCCTCTGCAGGCCGTGGTGAGGACCATGGTGAAGCAGGCTGTGCCCCTGCAGCCCATGGGGATCCACAGGGGATGCAGAGATCCACCCGCAGCCCATGGGGGAGGTGCTCACGCCGGAGCGGGTGGATGCCTGGAAGAGGCTGTGATCCAGTGGGAGATCCGGTGGAGTGAGGAGGCCCCTGCTTCCAGGCCAGAGCAGTCTGTCCTTGGAGGACTGCACCCCGTGGAATAGTGACCCACACCACAACAGTTTTGGGAGGACTGCTGCTCGTGAGATTGGAGTCACACTGGAGAAGTTCGAGGAGAACTGTCTCCTGTGGGAGGGACCCCACGGTGCAGCAGGGGAAGACTCTTCTCCCTGAGCAGCAGAAGAAAACCTCAGGTGACGAACTGACCAAACCCGCACCCTCCTGTCTCCCTGCACTGTCGGCGGGAAGGAGGGAGGGGTTGGGGGAAGAAAAGGTGTTTTTAAGGGCTTATTTTACTTATCATTAGTCTCCTTTGATTTTGTTAGTAATAAACTCACTTTGTACCTCTAAGTTGAGCCTGTTTTTGCCCTTGGAGTGTTTTCTCCTGGTCCTTATTTCAACTCATGAACCCTTCGATAAATTTTTTCTCTCCTCTGCCCAGCTGTGGCAGGGGAGGGTGAGTGAGAGACTCTTGTGGGTGCCTTGTGTTTGGCCAGTGTCAAACCATGACACAGTTAAACAATTTCAATTTTCATTTTTAAAACTTTTTTTTTTGCTTCTATAGGAGTAATCAAAGAGATTTCAATTTTCAGTGTCAATTACAAATTTCAAGGGTTGTCTTTCTGCTCCTACAGCTAGATGAGTAATAGGGGTTATCAGAAAGCTATTGAAATGCAGCAATGTGTCGGCAAGGCCCGAAGTTCGCCCAGTGCATAGGTTTTCTCTCCCTGTTGTGTTTCAAAAGAGTTGGTAGTGGGTTTTTTCTGTAGCAAGGTTTGGGTTTGAATTTGCCACATTTCCCCCCCACTGCCTGGAAAGCAGCTCTCGGTATTTGAAAGCCAAGGCAGTTCTCTGTAATGCATTTCTCTCGGGTAGGTTATGTACAACAGTTCTTACCCGTTTTTTAGGGGGGTTCTGCATTTCAGTACTTGGCCTTCTTTTGTGATATTCCCAGCCTATTTTTCTTGTAGGGTTTACAACATTATCCAGGAGTTCTCCCCATGTAGGGATTGGTCTCCTCGCCAAACAATTTTTTAGCATAGTTGGAGTCCCTTTCAGCAAAAGTCTTAATACATTAAGATTCACCTCTGCAGAGGCTGGGATATCTCCATTTGCACGTTTGTGCTTTGCCTGCAAACAGACAGTTTTTGTAGGAGCAGCAGAGATGTTATTAGCTGACTGCATAGGGGTTGAGGCAGGTTCCCCTTTTTCCATAATATTTATTCCTCCTGTCCAATATGCAGTCATGCTGGTTATTGAATGGGGTTCATCAGGAGGGTTTAGTCCTGCCATGGTGCTCTCTCTGGCCAGCACATTGTCCCTAGCACCGGGCAATCTTCCACCTGCCCCGAGTGGGGGGGATGGAAGCCGATCGTGGCACAGGAGGGCAGGCGAAGCTCCGACTTGGGTTCGCCTTGCCCACCAATGGCAAGGGTGCGCGAAGGAGGCAGGAATGAGGCGGAGGGACTCCTTCATGGGGACAGGGAAGGGTTTATTGGAGCACAGGGAAAACCCACGAAGAAAAGCCATGAAGAAAGCCGAATAAATGAGGCGGGCATGGGGTTTTATACCCCTACATAATGGGCGCGGAGAACACATAATAACCAATAAAATATCAGTTATGGGGTGTTACAAGGGGGGGAAGAGGGGATCAGAGCAAATGGGAGAAGGAGTGGAGGGGAGAGGGGTAACATGGGCCAACCAACTACCGAGTAACATAGAACTTTCTGGAGAAATAACCAAATATGAACTATAAGGGGGGGGGGGGGCAGCAGCCAATGGTCAACGTGTTTTTACACAGCCTTTTGGGTGCTCACTGTACCTTCGAGCCCTTGTGCTGTGGAGGCATCAAACCAATGGACCTTTTGGTCTGCTTGGTCCAGCTGACCATGGCTCTGGCCATGGCTCACAGCAACATAGTCCAAGGTGCAAGAGGACACTCAAACCCCAGAACCCGAAATTTTTTACACCATCCAATAATATTCCATTTTCCCCAGTGAAACAAATTCTCCACAGATATTCAGTTTCTGCATCCCCTGTTTTTTGTCCATATTTTTCTTGAAGGTTTGCCAATTGCAGGGAATCCCCAGGAAAAGTTCTGACTGCATTCCTCCAACCTCCTTGGAGTTTTTCGGAAAGTTTGATCTTAATTATGAATTTAATTTTAAACTCTGGAATTTCTCCCTCCTTAAGAGGTAGGGGTTCTGTGCTTTTGTCAGAATCCAATTCAACATTTTCATAAGTAATTTCATCAGAGTTTTCCCAAATATTACTATCCCCATCCTTGGGTGATATTACCAACTTTGGAATTTCTTTAACATCCAAAGATTTGGGATTTTTTAATAATGTCAATTCTAATATTCCTGCCAAGGTTTTTGTTTTCTCCTTGGATTCTTTTAGCTGTTGTTTTAATGTCATTTTCTTTTATCATTTGTTCCCTCCACTGGCAAGCAGATTTTAAACATAGTGCAAGTGCATGACAAATTATATTTTCTCCATTTTATCTTTCTGCAATTCCCGCTGTTCATTTACTTTCTTTTGAATTTTTTCCCACTCAAACCAGTTATTTACTGGCCAAGGGTTGAGAACACTGTGCCCCTGTAGGTAATCTGCTAAGCCTTTGGTCTGTTTTTCTAAATCATTTGCCATTTTGCCTTTTGCCTACACTAGTAGTGTTATGAATTGTCAAAGCCACTTCTGATCATAAAACAGTGTCCTGCCTACTACACCAATTTGTTATGGATCGAGTGGAAGCATTAGACAAGCCCTGCCTTAGGTTCTGATTTTGGCAGCAGCTTAAATTCAGGTGACTGCACCCAAACAGCTTTGGCTAGCAAGTTCTCAAAAATGGCAAATCAGGTCTATTAGAAAATGAGCTATTTATTGAATAGACAGAAGGTTAACAGACAAAAGGCCTTAAACAGAGTCACTTACTACACGGGTTAAAACAAAGAACTACTAGTAGATTTACATAAAACAGTGCACAACATAAAGATACCTATATTACAGCTAGCAAAGAAATAGTATAGATTAGGAGTCAATGTAACTTACCACTGAATTGGAGTACACATGATGCCTTAAGGAACCTAGAAATAAAACAATGCACTTTTGAGATAATATTAGTATAGGAGGTAATATAAAGGCTGGTCTTTATTGGAGGCCTCCAGGGGCAGATATGGAAAATATCCACAAAATGCCCACCCCCCCAAAGGGTGAATACAGTTTTATAAGTTTAGCAAATTAGCATAATTGACAAAAGTTACCAATTAGGAGCACAATTGGTGATACAATTCCCCCGCCAAGTTCAAGCCCCTTCTAAATCCTCCCCTCTCAGATGGGACTAAACTTTATTGATGAAAATGTGTCTCAAAGAGCTGGTTTTCAGCCTTGGTTCCCGGAAAGAACCAAGATAGGATAGGGGCTTTGGAATGTGTTTTGTCTTTCTGCCTAGGGAAAAGGTAGGGAAAAGTACTGGGAAAACTAGCTGCTAATACAACAATAGGCTACAGAGCTACAAAGTGTAAAGAGTACAGAGAATATATAAAAGAAAAAAAGGCAAAAATCATTCGGCATCACACATAGAGCCCTTTTACTCAAATTCCAGAAGAGTAACCATGTGTAGCAGGTTCAGTTCAGAAACCGGGCAGAAACACCAATTAAGTGTAGTGGTTTTGGGTTAAATTATGCATTACTCACTGATCTTTTTTCTGTGAGATAAAAATTAGAAGAAAGCAAAGCAGGCACAAAACTTAAAGAATATAAAGAAGTTTATTAACAGACTTAAAAGAAAGAAAAAAATAATCAGAATAAACTTTTAGAACTCTTTTTCTCCCACTTTTCTCCCTTCTTTTAATCAGTGTTGCATTCTTGAAAAGTCTCTTTCTTATGCTTAAGGAAAAAAGGGTTTTCTTCTGCTTTACAGTGGTTTTCAAACTGCCACTGACTACAGACTCCCCTGGAGGAAAACAATCTGCTGTGGTGTAAAACATCTCTTCTATAAAAACTTTTACAGTTCTTTCACACTGCAAAACATGGGCCATCACATGGGGTTATTACTCTTTTTTAAGGATGAGTTATTTTGGCCTGAACGCAAAGGCTTTCTTCGCCACCAGGTTTCAAAAGCCTCTCACTGCTTTTATATAGCCTGGCATAGGCACTCTTCACAACCTTTACGGGCCACATGTGAATTGTCTATCCCCCCATGTACTTTAAATGGATTAAAGAGACAAACAGTTTGTGGTATTACAGTTTCTTACCCCGGCATGCAAGAAGTTTTTTAAGCTACGCGCGAAAAACACAGCACCGCCCTCTTTTCTCTTCTGAAGCCATTTCTAGCTTCGTCTCACGTGACTCACTTTCTCTTTCTCTCTGACTCTGAAGCTGCCATGTTGAAGAGTGTTACCGTTCAGGCTCTACCGTGGAGAAAGCCTCGCTCCCCCTGCACTGCTGGCTGCACGATGTCCTCTTCAGTTCAGCGTGAAGTGTGCTGGCTGCAGACAGGAGGCTCCGCCAGCTCTCACTGGCTCCGCGTGGAGAGGAAAAGGACTCACCGGTCCCAAGAAGCCACGTCGGACGGGCTCAGCTGTGTAGCAGTCCATGGCTGGCCCTAGCTGCCTGAGGCTCAGGGATAGTTCCCCCTCCCAGCGATCTAGGGTCTGTGCTGCGGCGTTGGGAAAAGGGGAGGGGGGCAGGAGGCTCCGAGGCCCCCCTCCTCCCAGCAGGCAAGCTGGAACGAAAAGCCTAATTCCCGCCTTTCCACGCAGTTTAAATATGTAAAATTGAGAGAAGCGTTATTGGTCTAAAAGGCTGTCTGTCAATTCAGGTTCAACCCACTACACCATGAAACTTGTGTCCCAACTTCGGGGAAAAGCCCTACACATTTTCAGGGAGTGCGCAGAAGACTTCTGCTTTGTGAAAGTTTTGTGTAGCTTTTACGGTTTGTAAAGTGAAGTGTCTGTCAGTCAGAAATTCAAGGCATATTTCCCTTCAATCTTGCTCTCAATGCAAGATGTTTATTGTCAGCCGGGAATTCCACCTCCCTGGCGCCAGAGATAACTCACTACCAGACAGATGTCTGGCTTGGGTCATCTCACCAATTAGCAGATTCATGTGAGGAGGAAGATGCCCTGAGCTATCACACCAGCTGATAGACAGAACAGATAAGCTCTTCTGTGGCAGAGGGGAAGTCCTGCTACAGCCAGGAGCACTTCAGGAGCTATGATCAGAACCTGGACAGGAGTCCTGGCAGCAAGCTGGGCTCTTTGGAGCGCATGGTGAGCTGTCCGGTCAAGCTGAGTGAAAGTCCAGCAATACCCATCCAAAGTTCTCCCCTGAAGAGAGTGACATCTTTTGCTGAACTGGCTAAAGGATGGAAAAAGAATTGCACCTCCCCAACACTCCAGTCCAGTAGTGATTCCTCCTTGGAGTTCTCCCCTATCCCCAAGACAGTGAGATTGCTCAACCTGCCTTGAAGTAAGAGATTGGTGCAGCCAGAGTATTCCACCCCTGCCCTTTGTCCACAGACCGAAATGGAGCTCTGAGGGCTTCTGTTTGAATCATGCTTTTAGGGACTGCCGGGCTTTGTGTTCCACCAAAGACTCAGGCTCCAGTAAGACTATTCCCAGTGGGCATGGGGAAGATGAGCAAGCCTCACTCTCCCTGCTGATGGAGGCAGATGCCAGCTTCTCAAGTAGCTCTGCCAGTTGCCATGGACAAAGTGATGTTAGAGCCTGAGTAGATGATAAGGAGCCAAACTAGGCAGAATGAAGAAGCAAAATGAAAGGCTGCTGTTTGGGATATGAGGGGAGCAACAGAGGAACCTTCATGGCAATGGGACACCACTGCCTTTGCAGGTTTTTTCCTGGTCTACCACTCCTTGGGACAAAGCCCTGCTGTGCTTATTTCAGTCCCAGATCAGTGCAAGTATCTTGTCCTTGCATTTCTAAAGCCTTTTAAGGTTTTGTACAAACCTCTCCTATCGTGTAAGGGAGGACATGGCATCAGCACTTAGAGTCTGTGCAGCTTGGAGGTTTGTCTCCCTTCCAGGGCACTGTACTCCTCTAGTCCATGAGAACCACCTGCCTTTAGCTTCAAAGACAGACATTTGAAGATGCTCAGCAGAGCCATGTTCCCAGCAGTTGAAGGGAAGGGAACCATTGAGGAGTTTTTAGCTTTTCTTCTTTGGAGCCACATGCGGCAGAGGTGGGGAGGGAAGAAGCATAGCCAGTGGTCTCCTCTCAATCAGGGAGCTCACACAGTCTGCCAAGACTTACAGTGAGTCCTGCAGATAGAGAAGCTGTGTGTCTGCTGGAATATCCTGGCCACATCCTCCACAGTACATTGGATTTCAGCAAAGGTTCCTCTGGAGGGTCATTGTCCCAGCTCCCTCTGCAGGAAAGCTCCTCCAATGGCTGTGGGTGGATCTCTGCATCCCTGTGGTCCTCCATGGGCTGCAGGGGGACAGCTGCTTCACCATGGCCTTCTGTCAGAGACTGGAAAGGATTGATGTCTCAAGACATTTTGGGATGCCTGTGTGTGTGGGAGGGGGCAGGTCAGGCCTTGCCCAGGCAAGGCAGTGAAATGCCCCATGTCCCCCATCCCAGAGCCTGTATCCCAGCCTGGCAGAGCTGCCAATCAATGGCACACCACTGGCAGTGCTCCACTCTTGCCTAACCCATCTCCTGAGTGGACAAATGACCAGAAGTTCCATCTGGGGAGAGGGCCCAGGAAGGCCCAGGGAGTTTTAAGGCTGAGCATGAGGCGAGCACGTCTTGACCCTACCCCTTCTTGGAGTTTCCATCTCAGCCATGATGGAACCGAGGAGTTGGTAGCTACATGTGTGCTTTTCTATATCTTTTCTGTCTTTCTCTCTTTCTTCTTCTAATTCTCTTTTCTTGGAACATTTTGGGTAACTTAACATCAAATTGGTTTAAAGTTTGCTAAGTTGGATGGGCCAAATAATTGCTGTGAGAAGTGTTTTATATTGATTGGATGTTGTACTAAACCTTTTGCCAAAGTTCCTTGATTTTCTATAGTTTCTACAGTTTGCCAGTAAAGTGATTTTGACCTCTTGAGAATATCTGGTTGGTATTTCTCCCTTGCAACTAATCTGGAGTACAGGAACCTCTGTAAAGTCCTTACATTTAAATGTTGGGGCCTTACATCTTCTCCACGGGCTGCAGAACATTCTCAGCTCCAGTCCCTGAAGCACCTCCTCCACCTCCTCCACTGACCTTGGTGTCTACAGAGTTGTTCCTCTCACATATTCTCATCCTGCTCTTCTCTGGCCACAATTACATCTGCACAAAACATTTTTTTCCTTCTTCTTAAATACGTTATCACAGAGGAGTTACCATCATTTCTAATTGGCCCAGCCTTGGCCAGCAGTAAGTCCATCTTGGAGCCACCAGCTTCTCACAGAAGCCATCCCTGTAGCCTTGCCCCCCACTACCAAAACCTGGCCACACAAACCCAATACAATTGCAAAGCAAGTAGCCAACATCCACTTCTCATCCAGGAGCCATAAACTAAGCTTAGCAGCTTGGCAGATGATTTTAACTCTTTGCCATCTGGGTCGTACACCCAGTTTCTCAGCATCCTGTTGCATTAATATTGAATGTTGTGTTCCCATATCTATGAAATATAATTAATTGTTGATGAGAACCAACTGAAGCTGAATGTCTGGGTGTCCCATCCTGCTGTAAAAGGGGAGTCAGGGAGGATTCTTTTTGATAGATTTCTCAGATGAAAATAAAGCCCAAAAGCAGCAAATATATCTGAGAACCATTTATTGATAAAGAAAGATAAGTGTTCCTACCGAAGGGGGATAGAAAAGGGAGCAAAGAGGGGAAAAGAGAGATGGAGAGAGAAACAGAATACCAGGACAGATTGTTACCACTGTACCCTGGGGTGCCCTGTGGGCATCAGCTCGGTAGATGGAGCGTATGTGCTGTAAGCTGTGATGAGTCTGCATGGGTCCTGTGGCAGGCTAGGCGTGCTTTCTAAACAGCAGCAGGCTGTCTCTTCCATCAGTGAAGAACAGGTTGCCGTGGCTATGGGCGAACTCGTGGAGCAGCTGCAGGTTGTCAGGGTTGGGGCTTGGTGGCTGTGGGCAGGGTGCAGGCAGGGTACAGGTGGCACCAGCGGAGCACTAGGTTGTCACAGTGACGAGCTGCCTCAGGGTGATGCCAAAATGATTTTTGCTGTTATATATTGTTCATATATATTTGTAACTCTGTAGACTATTATTGTATAGTTATATAGTTCCTAGCTAACTCCAGTATTTTCCTACCCTGATAGACAGAAAGACAAAACACGTTCCAAAGACCCTATCCTAATCTTGCGTTTTCTGGGAACCAAGGACAAGCCACTCTCCCAAGACACTCTCTCATAAACAAAGTAGAGCTAATAGCAAAAGGGGTGCTCCGGAAGAGGGTTGAACCAGAAGGGGGAATTACCTCATTACCTGTGCTTCTAATTGGGGATTCTTGTCAATTATGCTAATTTTCTAAACTTATAAAACTCTACTCGCCCCATGCCATGTAGGCATTTTTCCGTAATTGCCCCGGAGGCCTCCAATTAAAGACCTGCTTTTATATTACTTCCTATATTAATATTGTCTCAAAAGTGTATTGTTTTGTTTCTAGATTTTTAAGGCATGTGGGGAAGTGGCAAAACAGGGCAGACGGACAGGTGCGGACAGGGAAGCAGGACCACAGGTGTCGCTAGCCGGGCGCTGCGGCTTGGCTGTGCCGGAGCACGAGGTGTCGCGACCTTCCTAAAAGCGTCTCCTTAGTGAAGCCTCTCGGCAGGATCACCACACACTCTCACACGCATGCACGCACAAACACACAGATAGCTCCAGTAAATGGGTCAATGGCAAAGAGGCAGGAAGGGTCTCCGTTTGGGGTTCCATGGACGGAGGATTATTGCAGCCACATCGTGAAGGGATCCAGGGACGAAGACAAGAAACAATGGAAGGTCCAGGTTTAAGTATGGGAGTGGATCAAGCATCAGGGACCAATGATCTGAGGGCACGGGGGCGGTACGCAGTCGGGACTAGGGTAAGGGACCCAATGGGGAAACTCTGGGGGAGTGGCAAGGGGCAAGGGCCAATGGGGGGAATCTGGAGTGGAGAACCTTCTAGGGCATGGGACATATAAGGTAACAAGTGGCAGAGGGGCCATGGGCCAGCCAGGGAAGCAGAACTGGGGTAGATTAACATAACAGAACAGAGCATCCTGGGAGAAGCCTTTTCTGTTCACCCTAATCTCGAGAGGATCTTTTGGTACTAGGGACTGTCCCACCAGCGGGACTCTTTTTGTCCCTTGATACCACAGGCCCACCAGCCACCACACACAGGGACAAAAAGCTGGGGCAGGGGGGAACAAGCAAGCTGAACCTCCGGGCAAGCCCCTGCTCCCTCCAAGAAACCCAAAGAAAATGGCGGGGGCTTGTGGCGCAGTTAACTGCTTTTATGTGCTAAGGCTCCTCCCATAGCCCAATTTCCAGGGCATTTTTTCCCAGGCATCCAGGGATCTGCCCCACCAGCAAGGGGGGGTCACTTGCAGCCCAATCGTGGAAGCTTTCTCTCCCCTGACTGGCTGTCAGGCGAAGCCTCCCTGGGGACAGGGCTCCCCTCCATCACGTGTACAGCCCCTATAGTAATTTTTCACGTCATGTATAACACATGAGGCATAAATAAAAATCATATTGGTCCCTCCCACTGGGCCATTATTATGTATGCATTGACAGGGTTCCACTTGCTGGATTTCAATGTCACTTGGTTTGTGGCCAGAATGTTCTTGCAAATCAGCCACCTGAATCAGAATCTGTACAATACCAGGTGAGTTGGCAGCTTGGTTAAGCATCTCCTCTACCTTTTCTTCCTGTAACTGTTTCTGCAGATGCTCAATTTTCAACAACAGTAATAATTCAGCTGCTTTCCTCCCTTCTATTTCCTCTCTCAGATTTTGTTTCTCTTTACTCTGCTTTTCCCTATCCAAATTCTCCAAAAACTGTCTTTCCTTACACTCTGCTGAAGCAAGTAGTCTTAAGATGACCATTCTCAGTCATAAGTTTATCAACTTGGATTCTCCATTTTTCTCCTGTCTCCTACTCAGAAGCCAATGATGACTTTAATTCCACATTTTCTGTGTCAGTCTTCTTTTTGGTGAGCCTCCTTAGATGTTTCCAACTACCATCCCCCAGCTCACTTACTGAGGACAGCGAGAGACATTTTCCAACTCCCAATTAACAACATTAGCCTGTGGAGCCATAGGAATGATAGGTCCCTCTGGACACCCCTGTGGAGTTCTAATTCCTGTATCAACCTGTTTATCCTGCCTGTGGCAAGGGAGTGCAACTTTCCTTTTCCCCAGGCACCGTACTACCTTCTCAAGAACAGCATCCATCACTTCCTGAGAAATTGTGCCGCATAGTGTTTTATCGCGTCAGGCAAACCTCTAATCACAGGAGACATCATATTTGGATTGACAAGCAGTGACATAGGTGAGGGCTGTCCTGGAACCAACTGCCTATAATTCATCAATTGAAAACATGCTGCCTTCTGTACACTCTCCATCACATGATCTATAGTTGGGGTCTTGATCCTAACCCGATCACCCCTCTCTAAAGGATCCAAACCTCCTGTCCAATAGGCAGCCCTCTGAGTTAAAGACCTTGGTTCTCTCTGGTCACTCACCATTAAAAACACTCCTGGCCTCTAGAATTCTTGGGCCTCTACCTCAGACAATATGATTCGATCACCACCCATCAGAGACGCTCTCCAAACATATTCAGTTTCTGATTCCTGTGAAAGTCTGCTATACTTTTCCTGAAACTTTGCTATCTCTGCTGCTGTAAACAGCACCATTTTAGTAACAGTTTGCAGACCCTGACCATCGTGAAAGGTTTCAGCTTTAATTAGGGGTCATAATGTTACTGGCTCATCATCAGATGACAATGCAAATGTTACATCTTGCTTTTTGTCAGGGCAAAAGACCAGTGTACTGTCTTCCAACTCCTTCAATGGATACAAAAAGTCAGAGTTGCAAGACCATGTTTCTGCAAATGGTCCAGATTCTAAATCCTGCAATTCCTCTGGTAAGATTTTCTCTCTCTCGTATGCATCCCGAAGCTCCGCTTCAAGCATCCTAATTATGGTCATGCTTGGCAGAAAGTAATGCCTCAGCCTGCAGCCTCCTTTCATTTTCCGGATCACGCTCAGCAAGCAATGCCTCCACCTGCAGCTTACTCTCCCTTTCACAATCATGCTGAGCTGGCAAGCAGTCCCTCTGCCTGCAACCTGTTGTTGCATTCAGCTGCAAACAATGCCTCTGCCTGCAGCCTGCTCTCCTTTTCCCAATTGTGCCCAGCAAGAAGCAACATTTGCTCCCGAAACCTGTTTTCTTTCTCCTCATTTAACTGATGCTGCAGTCCCTTCACCAGATCCTGCAGAGCATACCTCTTCTTTTGGGCAGTGGTTAAAGCTGCTCCCAAAACTGCATACAAAACTGTTTACCTCTCCCCTTCCATACCTTTTGTTCATTTAACACTGCATTTGATATGCAGGAAAGACTCCATTACTGGAATAAGTAGCAAAGTAGGTATGTTTATTCCAGCTGGGACGCATGGGGGGCATGGGGGATAATTCCTCCAAAGTCATTCCTGCCGACAGCTGCATTCAGCTTGGTATATATCGGGTTACAAACTCCATATTCATTAAGTTTCCCAATACGCCTATACATATTCATTACCTAGCTCCGCCTGGCCTCGCTTCGTATTATAATGAGCCCAAAAGTCATTTAGATCTGTGTTGCGCTTGCGCAGTGTCGTCTGGTGGTCGTGGCAGGGGTCTCCAGGATGAAGTAAGAGTCTTCCTCAGATGAAGTAAAGGAGTCTTCCTCCTTCTGAACTTTTCACCTTGCTTCCCTGCGTATGCTCTTTATGTTCCCGGCCCAAGTCCAAATTTCAAGGCTGGTTTTAAGTTAGTTTTAGGTTTGAAAACAGGATCTTTGGTCAAGATTCCTTCCCTTTATCAATAGTCTTATATCTTCTCATTCTGCTTTGGTAGGCACAATAAATGTTGAGCAAGCTGTATTGTGATAAATAGATGCTATAATATTGGCTTTCTGCAAATGTTAAAATAAGTGATGTTAAAAGTAGCCTTTTAAACAGTAGTTTTGTCACAAATAGATGCTATATGTAAAATAGCTTTATTACAAAACAGATGCTATATAAGGTAGTTTTGTTGTGAAGATGTGGTTTTTTTAATACTTTTTCATTCAACCAAAAACTTAGAAATAGCTATGCTTATGAACTATTTGGGCTCCTGCTACCAACTATCAGCAACAGATAAGATATCCCCACAGCGATACCAAGCCGGGCGAACAGAGCTGAGAGAATGCATTCCATTTTGAACTTTTCCTGAAAAAGGTTTGAATATGCCACGCCAGAAGGCTTATCCCCACAGCGATCTGCTGATTCCGGGAACTACCGACAAAACGGGAAAACTGCATTCCATTTTGAACTGTTCCTGGAAAGAGTTTTAAATATGTATAATTGTTTATGAATATGTATAATTGTTTATGAATATGGAATACTCCAGGTGTATGTAAAGGGTGTCTCCAAGATAGCAGGTGTGCTCTTGGCGGAGTGCCAAAGCACCCAGCGCTGTGACTTTTGCTTTATTATCTTGGTCCCTTATTGTCCTTTATTAAAACTTTTCAATCCTAACAGGAGAGTGAACCTCGTTTTTCACAACTGGGGACTTCGTCTGTGATTAACACCTCGCCTCCGAGACCCTGGGAGATCCCGAGCGGGGGAGGCGCGCCCCGCCGAGTTCGGCGGCCCGCTCCGTTTCTTCTGGTGTGAATCGGCGGTTGCAGGTTGACAGCCCGTGGACAAGAAAGGGACAAATAAAGCAAAAAAAAGGGAAAAAGAGGCTCCCTAAGAAACCGCGGCAAGTAGCCCCACAATTCTCGTGCACGAAGACCCGGGCAAGAAAAGGGATTGTAAGTATTTCCGGGGGGGCAGATACGGGGGTGACTGGTGTGTGAATGAGACGCGGGCTGGTTACCCCAGACCTGCGAAGTGAGTGCGGAGTCTCTGAGAGCTGCGGTTCTGACTTTTCGCGAGAAAGGCGGCCAGCGAGGAGACGAAGCGAAAGATAAAAGGAGTGAAAGATTCCCCCAGGGGAACTGGGACGGGGTCCCAAGGAAGGGGGTGGGACCCCCAGGAAAAAGGGAGCAAAGGGGTTTCCTGGCACAATCCACTAGGAAACAGGGGACGAAAGTGAGGATC